>JAJPUD010006751.1:0-45651 GCA_023553655.1 Myrmecobius fasciatus
TATTTGTGTGGAGAGTGTTTTGTAGTTTTGCTCATAGAGATCCTGACTTTCCCTTGGCAGATACATTCCCAAATATTTTATACTATCGATAGTTATTTTGAATGGAATTTCTCTTTGTATCTCTTGCTGTTGCATTTTGTTGGTGATGTATAAAAAAGCTGATGATTTATGTGGATTTATTTTGTATCCTGAAACTTTGCTAAAGTTGTGGATTAATTCTAATAGTTTTTTAGTTGATTCTGTAGGGTTCTCTAAGTAGACCACAGCCATTCTCCAATTGAAGGGCATCCATTCATTTTCCAGTTTCTAGCCACTACAAAAAGGGCTGTCACAAACATTCTTGCACATGTGGGGCCCTTTCCTTCTTTTATGATTTCTTTGGGATATAAGCCCAATAGAAACACTGCTAGGTCAAAGGGTATGCACAGTTTGAAAACTCTTTGAGCATAGTTCCAAATTGCTCTTCAGAATGGCTGGATTCATTCACAGTTCCACCAACAATGCAGATCAGAGATAATTTTGAAGATAAAGGATAGATTTAGGTGGAAGGCATAGGAAGAGGTTATGATCAAATAAAATAATTTAAATATTTTTGATCATGAAAATCGAACAGTTGTGAGGGATATCAAGGTCAAATGTGTGATCATCTCTTTGTGAAACTGAGATAGAGTAAAATAGTAGGACATAGGTTTGGAGTATATTGAAAAACAGAGGTTGGAGGATTTAAGGGAGCATCAATATTTATGTTGACTTCTTTTAGTAAAAGAACAGAAATTCTGGTGGCAAAGAAATGGCATGAACCATGCATTAAACTCGAATAGATATATATATATATATATATATATATTCTAAAATCCTATAGATAATAGATATCAGTGTCTGAATTGTGTGATAAATTTGAATTGGGTGAACCTCAAAAGTGGAGAGGTGACCGAAGGATAGTGACAGAAAGAAATTTTGATTTTTTTAAACATAAGAATTTTAATTATTTCTCCAAAATCAATATATTGGAGATTATGAGACAATGTCTAACCAGTTCTAGAAAGGATAGACAAGAAAGTACTTTAGCTCAATGTCAGAAAAGAGGAAGTTCTTTAAAGTTGAGGGAAATGTATTATTTGTGGAATGGCAATTTTACAGGGACAGTTAAAATTGGACTATGACAAAGGAGTAGTTAGATTGAAGTCAGTCTATCTGTATGCATGTATTTAATATCTACTTTATCCCAGAGATAGTACTAAGCATGGGGAATACAAAAAAAAAAACGCAAAAAAAAAGAGTTCTTGCCATCATGGAGTTCAAAGTGTAAGGATAATGACAACATGAAATTAACTATACATAAGCAACAACTATACAAGAGAAATGAGAGATAAACACTCAAGAAAAGGGGCCAGTTATCAAGGAAAGTTTTTGGTAAAAGGTGGAATTTTAATTCAGACTGAAGGGAAACCAGAGAAGGCAAGAAGCTGAGATGAAAAGAAATAATTCCAGGCATTGGAACAGCCAATAAAAATTCTGAATCAAGAGATGGGATGTTTTGTGTAAGATAAAGTAAGAAGGTCAATGTCACTGGATTAAAGAATAAGGAGAGAGGGGAGAGTTAAGAGTAAGAACACTAGAAAAGTAAGAGAGGGCAAGGTGGCAAATGACATCAAAAGCCAGAATTTTATATATGAAATTGAAGATGATAGGAATAGACTGCATTTTAATGAATAGGGGGAAAAGTGTAAAACAGTAACATCATCAGATCTCTTTATTAAGAAAATGAATTTGTAATTAAAAAATTGCAAATGAAGGTGGCTTAGCTGTACCAGACCAAAATGTCAGCAAAACCATTTGATGTTGGCTAAGAAATAGAGTAGCCAATCAATGGAATAGATTAGGTTCACAAGACACAATAGTCCACAACTATAGTAATCTAGTGCTTGATAAATCCGAAGATCACAACTTCTGGGATAAGAGCTCACTGTCTGAGAAAAACTGTTGGAAATATTAGAAATTAGTATGGCAAAAACTGTATGTTGATCCACATCTAACACCTCATACCAAGATATGGTCGAAATGGGTTTCTGATTTAGACACAAAGAGTGATCTTATAAGCAAATTTGAAGAACAAAAAATAGTCTAACTCTCAGATCTGTGGAGAAGGAAAGAAATTGTGGCAAAAGAAAAACTAGAGTACATTATCAAATGCAAAATGGATAATTTTTATTTTATTAAGTTAAAAAGTTGTTGTATAAACAAAACCAATGTAGAAAAGGTTCAAAGGAAAGCAATAAACTTGGAGGGGGGAATGTTTATATCTAAGGGTTCTGATAAAGACTTCATTTTAAAAATTATAGAAAATTGACTCAAATTTATAAGAATTTAAGCCATTCTTCAATTGATAAATTGTCAAAGGATATGAACAGATAATTTTCAGGTGAAGAAATTAAAACCATTTCTAGTCATATGAACAAATGCCCCATATCACTATTGATCAGAGAAATGCAAATTAAGACAACTCTGAGGTACCACTACACACCTCTCAGATTGGCTAAGATGGCAGGAAAAGTTAATGATACATATTATGGAATATTATAGCTTTATAAGAAATGATCAACAGACTGATTTCAGAGATGTCTGGAGAGACTTACATGAACTGATGCAAAGTGAAGTGAGTAGAACCAGGAGAACACCTACACAGCAACAACAAGATTATACTATTATCACTTCTTATGGACATAACTCATTTCACCAGTGAGGTGATTCAGGCCAGTTCCAATGGTCTTGTGATAAAAAGAGCCAACTGAAACCAAAGAAAGGACTGTGGGAACTGAGTGTGGATCACAACATAGTGTTTTCACCTTTCTTATTGTTGTTTGCTTGCATTTTGCTTTTTCTCATTTTTTTCCTTTTTGATTTGATTTTTCTTGTACAGCATGATAATTGTGGGAATCTGTATAGAAGAATTGCACATGTTGAATATATTTGTTTCCTTGCCATGTAGGGAGGGGAAAGGAAAAAAATGGAACACAAGGTTTTGCAAAGGTAAATGTTGATAATTATTTATGCAAGTATTTTGAAAATTTAAAAAAACTTTAATCAAGGGGCAACTAAAAGTGCAGTGGATAGAGTTCAGATCCCAAAGTCAGGTGGACTTGAGTTCAAATCATGCCTCACACACTTAGTACTTCCTATCTGTGTAACCCTGTGCAAGTCAATTAACCCTACCCCTCTCAGAAAAAAAAAAAAAAAAAAAAAGCTTTAATTAAAAATATTAAATTTTTAGTGGAGTGAAGTATAGACTTGAATGGGGAGCAATTTGAAACAGAGACCAATAAAAGGGTTCTACAATAGTCAAGCCATGAGGTAATGAGGGCTTGAATTAAGGTTGTAGCATTGCCAGAGAAAAGAAGGGGTCATACAAGTCCAGAGGAAGAGTATAGTCAATAAACTTGGAAGGGCGTTTGATGGTGGCATTGGCAGTTTGGGACATTTGGGAAATTAATATCATAGATGGGGATAATGTGGGAGTATATATGCAAATCATGGAGGGAGAACTCTTGCAATTTAGAGTAAACAAGGTGTCAACTCAATGTCTCAAGAGTGCCATTGGTAGTGTCCAAAAGGTCATCAATGTCCTCTAGTGATTATTGTTAACAAAAAGTACATTTTCTCCTATGAGCCATAAAATGTATTGTTAGTTTTCATCTATATAAAGCTTGGCTTGTCCATTAATAAAAATGCCTGAATGAAACAGTACATTAATTCTGAACCTCAGGAACATTCATGTTCAATTCTGTGGCTCATTTTTCCTCACAATATCACTGAGGAAAATACTATCTCTTCTCACAATATGGAACTGACACAAAAATCTGTTCATCAGATTTACAAAGTGACCCTAATATAATTTTAGTAACAAAACCACCTTTTTTCTCCTGTGTCTTCTTGATGGCTAATGACTTAAAACTCATGTTAAAAGATTTCTTAAAATTTCACCTTAGGGGAAATATGGAATACATTTTCTTAAAGGAATTCATTTGAAAATGGAAAGTAGGAAGAAAATTAGGCAATTACCTTGTAGATTAAATCATCTGGCTTTTTATCATTATCAATTTACATATAACCAGAGTAAAGCTTATATTTTATGACTTTTCTTTGAATAGCAGCATTCTTTGTTTGCTTTTGTATAAGTAGTTTTTGAAATGCCCCTATGCAATTCCATGAAACAATGAATAAACTGCTATACCTAGAGCTATGAAAACCTGAGTTCCAAACTAGCTTAAAAATTCATTAGTTATATGACCCTAATTAAAATCTAACTTAATAAATTCATTAGTTTATGTGATCCTCATCTATCATATTTTCTTTATCTGTAAAATGGTAATAATAATACCATCTGCATTTCAAGGCTGTTTTAAAGTTCAGATGATATATCATTTGTAAGATCTTTTATAAACCTATATAAATGTTGGCTATTATTATTGTTGTTAATATTCATTAAGAAATTCATTAAATGACAAGCTTCTCAATCTCAAATTTAGGTTCTTCTCAAAAATATATAATTGTGAAGATTAAATCTAAATCTGATTAAGTGACCTTCTTTCATGGGTGCTGAATGTTGCATAGAGAAATGTCTGTGGTATTGAAGACTGGAAAGTATTTTTGTAGCGGTTTATGGTATTTGTCCTAGGAAACACATGGTATATTAGCTCTCTCAACATTTCAGACTGAAATCTGTTTATGACTTAATCATTTTAATGACAGAGCAGAAATCATTCTATGATATGATTTTTACTGCCTCTGGAATTCTTTATACAAGGTTTAAATATCATTTCTAATGTAAATTGCTTGTGTGGCCCAGAATACGTCATTCAACTTCTTCAGACCTTAGTTTTCCCATCTCTAAAATGAAGAGCTGGGACTCATGGTCAATGAATGAATACCCATTTAGTATATTAAGATCATAAACAGGGATAGTGGAAAGAACTAATTCCCAGACAGGTGTTCCATTATTTTTTTTTAAATATTAAGAAGTTTTAAAGATTTGATAGCTAGACTTTTCAAAATATTCACAACAGAAAATACTTCATTCTCTAAGTATATAAAGATGTAAACCTACAGTCTTTTAACCTGCTCTTTTCTACTGCGTATACTTTTATAGTCCCAATTGACCTGAAATGCTACTTTGGGATATTCTTTAAAAATGTATTAAATATAATGAATTTTCATTCTAATATCAGTTTTTTTCAAAATTCCTTCATCATCTCTCAAAACATAATTATGCAAATCACATAGTTCTGAATCAAAACAGATGCTTTTCTGAAGTACTTATATAAGCATATTTCCAAAGTACTTTATTAAAAATAAAACAAAATCTATCAGATCATCAGAGACCCCAACTAATCTGGTATAGAAAAAGTCCTCAATATTTTGGGTATATCACAGTGTGATGGATGCACTACATGGTTTGTTACCCAGGAAAAATATTATATTAAAGAAAGTTCCAGCGATGAGCAGTTACTGATCTGAGAGAATGTCTTGGGGGTGTTTTATAGTAATAAGTCTGAAAAGGTAACACAAGCCTTTATGATTAAAAATGTTACAGGCAAGCAATAAGACTTTTTATTCATAATTTTACCCAGGACTAGCAAGATGATGAAAAGATAAGAATTGTCTCCTAAAAACAGTCAGCTTCAGAAAAGCATTTTTTAAGATTCTGCATTTTAAATGACTTCAAGTGGGTATACACAGGCTAAGAGTAACTGTCCTTATGGAGGAATTCTTGAGGTATGCTTTCATGATGTCAAAATATGGTGATTAAATAGATAAAATTCAGTTAATCACAAAAGTTTTTAATATACTTAATTGAATTTACATTAGACATCCAGGTAGTTGAAAACCTCTTCATGCTTGTTTTAATGTAGCCACATATTCTGACACAAAGAGGAGGACAGAACTGCAACAAATGCATAATAAATTTTAATTAGGACAATATCTAGAGGTCTGTATGGCAATTTCACAGCATTATCCTTGCCCAGTTTCTTCCACTTACACTCAAATCATTTCAAAATTCTAATCTTAAAATAAAAGAGAAAATTGTGCATTACTAGAATTAACCCATATTTTTCCTTTGTATCTCAAACACACTGCACACTACCTGGCACTCAGTGAACATTTAATAAATATTTTTGGTTAATAATACTTTAATTTTTTTTGGTTATTCAAAAAGATACAAAAATTTTCAGAAAGTTTGTTGAATATTGAAAGAATTCTTATTCTATCACTAAAAATGTTGAGTTTATACCAAAGATGTAAAAACTGAACGACAGAAAATTAAATATGTATCCTGTCCTGAGGAAGCAAAAACTGCATGAAGTGGTTTGTTTGAATAATTCAATAACTTCACAATAAAAAGGTGTTAAATTGTCAGCATAAAGGTCTGTGTTGGTTAAGTCCTGTGAAAATGTATAGCTGAGAGTATTAGGATCATAATTATGACACTAAAGACAAAATAGTGAACTACATTATGCAGTGACCCATCTCTCATTTCATCTAAACAACTTGTTTAACATTATGCTGAAACTAAACTCTTCATATTATCCCTAAATATGTATTCTGCTATATTGCACATATATCTTTGTTTCCATCATTCCTGGACCAGCATATTCTTCTACTTTTATCCACTTATTAAAATCTACATATGCTCTCTAACTCAGACATTGTGGCTAATATTTTTTTGTGACAGAAACAAATTAAACTGAATTATGTGTCAGTGTTCATTTGTGTAGAGAAAGGAATAAGGGTATATTCAGAAATGAATAGCACATAAAAGGAAATGCCAACTATGAACCTTTAAAAAATACTCTGTCAAAGAGAGGTAATATGCTAGTGATAACAAATGTAACACAAATTTTAGGATATGGACAAGATGTGGATTTGTTTTTGTTGGCTATACATATTTTTAAGATGCCATCTACTTATAGGGATGAATAACAGTAAGTTAGTTGGTTACAACAGGCATAAATTAAAGAATATCTAAAAATATATATATTGAAAAATGCCACAACAACCAATTCTGATTATTGCTTAAGGTCTAGTTCAAGTTATCTGTGATGGAAACTCTCTGACACTTCCATTCCTACCTTTGAATATATGGAAATCATTATATATGGAGTTGTTTTGGTAATTTATTATGTCCTTCCTTGTCACACATCAAAACACTTACTTCCAATCTTTTTTATTGTTGTCAAAGTGTTCGTGCAATTATATATTCGATTTCCAATTAAATTTTTAGTTTTGTGACAATAGACATTGTGTTTCATGATTCTATGTATTCTCCATGACATCCAGTAATGTACCTTGCATTCAATATTTACATTTCATTGAAAGTTTGATTTGATTGATAGTGGTATAACTTTTAATGGTATATACATCAGTCCATTGAATATTTTTATGAATTAATGCAGAATGAAGGAAGTAAACACAAAAATGCATACATACTAAGTATAAGGACTTAAATGGAAAGTGTTTTAAAATTAATCTAAATATTATGATAACCAATTTTGATTCAGAAAAATCAATGAGGAAACATACCTCTCTTTATTCTTTGGAGGAGTGCAGGATTATAAGTATAATACATGGTATTATAAGCTAGGAGATATGGTTGCTTTTTCAAGTTAGTTATTGTTTTTATTTTTATTGCTGTAGGAAAAGCTTACCAAGTGAATTTATAGGAAAATAATATATTTGGAATGACTGAGATATAAAACAAAAGGCAATAATAAAATATATGTAGACAATATAGGCTATACATAGAAAATAATTTGAAAAATAGTTTCATATTAGGCATTTTGTTAAAGAAAAAAATAGAACAAAAAGGAAAAACTATGAGAAATAAAAAGCAACAAACAAAAAATAACTAAAAATATTATTCTTCAATCTTCATTCAGTTTCTTTAGTTCTCTCTCTCGGCAGTTGACAATTTCCATTTTAAGTTTATTAAAACTGAATTGGAGCAATGTATTTACAAATCATCCTTTATGCTATTCTTTAGAATACTTTTTTGCTTATTTGTTTGATTGCTATTTCCCTCAATTCTAGTTTCTTGATCTGCTATGGTGCAGCATAGGAACTGACAGTCCTGCTCACCTTTGTTTATTTAACATAGTGATTCAAAATCTTTTAGTGACCCAAATTCAATGTATTTTATAAAAAATAATAATTACCGGGCAGCTAAGTGGTGCAGTGGATAGAACTCCAGTTCTGAAGTCAGGAGAACCTGAATTCAAATCTGGTCTCACACACTTAACACTTCCTGGCTGTGTGACCTTGGCAATCACTTAACCTTAATTGCCTCAGCAAAAATAATAATAAAAATAAAAATGATTATTATTAATAATAACTGATTTATACATTTGAAAAGAAATTTTCTCATTTGACCTGGCTTTTGATACAGGCTTATGACTCCATGAGCTAGGTAAGATAAATATACTAATAGCTAACATTATATAGTGCTTATTATGTGTCAAGTGCTTTATAGATATCATCTAATTTTCTCTTCACAACAATTTTGGGTGGCAGATGCTATTATTCCCCTCATTTTGTGGATGTAGAAACTGAGACAGACATAGGTTAAATGATTCACAATTAACTAGTAATATCTGAGGTCATATTTGAATTCAGGTCTTTCAGTCCAGCGTTCCATCTATTGCTGTTAGTTACCCAAATATTAAAAGCCTGATTTTTCAAATGTGAAATCTGTATTTCAGAGAAGTAAAATGATTTTCCCAAGATTACACAATTGAAAAATATCAGAATCAGAATTTGAAGCTATATTTCATTGTCTACAAGTCCCCTCTTTCTATTCATTGTTTCACATTGCCTAAGGCTAACTAGACCAGCCAATTTAGTTATTCTGTTTTGATTACTGTGTTTTACTAGATAATTTTTCACAAGTGACAGGTAGTAAGTGCCAAATGAAAATCAGCTTCAGGACTATTGCAATGGCTTCAGAATACTTTTCCTTTCATTATAAATCTATCTATTCCAAGGAAAAGTATTCTGAAGCCATTGCAATAGTCCTAAAGAGGAGGGATGAGAACCTGACCTAAGGTTAGGAGATGTGAGCATGATGAAAAGGAGACAGATGTGAGAAATGTTATAGAAGTAGAGGTACCAAGATTTGACAACTAACTGGACAGGAACGGTGAGAGAGAGGAAGATGTTAGGAATAATGCCCAAGTTGTAAACTTGTGAGATTGCAATAACATTGGTACACTTGACAGAACTTGGAAGAACTTGGAAAACAACAGGTAATAGCATGTGATTTCTTTTGGTTCTGTTTTATCAGTGATATATCCAGTATATCTGGTTTGAAATTCTAACAGAGGAAATTAGGAAGTGCAACTGTTAGGGGACCCTGGGCATGGAGTCCGGGGAATCTGAATTCAAATTCAATCTTAAATGCTTATTAGCTGTGCAGCTTTGGGCAAGTCACTTAACCTGTTTGCCTCACTTTCTTCAAGTGTAAAATAAAAATAATAACAAAACCTATTTCATAGAATTGTTGTAAATATCAAATGAGATAATATTGATAAAATGCTTAGCAAAATACCTGTTACATAGTAGGCACTATGTAAAGGCTTATTCACCCAATCCCTATTTATGATATAGGTTCAGAACTTAGGAGAAAAAGACCTGGATATATAGATCTAGGAGTCATTTTTATAAGGATAAGATTTTATGTAACTAACCAAGTGAAAAAAACATAAACAGAGCAGAGGACTGAGCTAATGATGATGAAGATGATAAGATCTTAAATTTACATCGTGATTTTAATGTGCACACACACGTGCACAAACACACATATATTTATAGTTTTCATTGATCATAGTTTTTTTTTTAATTTTTAAAATTTACTTTTATTTTATTTTTTATTTATTTTTAAAATTTTTATTCATCTGTGTAATAGAGAACCACTTTGAGAACAAAGGCTGCAAAAATGGAGGGATAGGAAATAATGGTGGTTCAATAACATTAGGGGAACAGAGAAGTCAATGTTTGTTGGGAAAAGGAAAATAGATTAATTATTAGAGATATTTTAGGACTTAAATTTGATTTCCAGAGATGCTTGTGCAGTTCTGTTCCTTTATTACATTTATATAAATAAAAAAGACCCAATGCCATAAACTAAACAGAAGTGTGGAATCTGAAGTCAAAAAAGAAGAAAGTTGTTTACTTTTATATCTGCTCTAATGAAAACAATTGTTTGGGCTTTTCAGGATTCTAAAAGGGATAAAATGTAGATTTCGAAGTTTTGAACATTTTTAAAAAGGCTTCTTTCTTGGCATTTGATCAGAGAAATATGTTACATTTATTCATGTAAATTATGTCTAACATCTATCTGTGTGGTCATATCTCCACCAAGAAAGAATTTTTAAATATATCTGAATGCTTGCTATTAGAAATAAAACAACAATCACTACCTCACTCTTTTGTGGTTATGGCTGTACAATACCAGAGTATATGAAAAGTAAACATTGAACACAATAATATGGGTGCTTCACATACATTTACTTTGATAGTTTTAGAATCTATGATTTTATCAGTATATATACTCCACCCCGTGACACAGATGATAACCACTCCATACTGGAGTGAACAGTTCTTCTGACCAAGAAAATACATTATGGCAGAACCAAATTTCTAGCTTCTCTTAAATTTAATTATGCTAGTCTTTGGATTAGATGTAAATGCTGTTTTCAGACTCATATACCACGTCATACCATGCCTCTAAGTCATAAGGAAGAACTGGAGTGTTTTTGGCTATGTGGCTACCTAGCACATTGCAATCATGAACGACAAAACATTATCCTACTTATGTTTACCACTCCCTTTGATAGATTGCCATTCCAAATTCTGTACTGACTTCTAACTTTTGCTCCCTATATTTGAATCTTTCTTCTTCATTCTTGGATTTGGTAACTTGAGTAATTATTACTTCAGTACACAGGCTGTCTGGTTTACTATCATGTTGACAAAAACATGCAAAACAAAACCAGCATCTTTCATTTGGATCCTTGTGATTGGCCCCCAATCACCCACAACTATTGCAGATCCAAATACTTTGCCTAGAGTGCTAGAATTAGACAGAAATGAGATATTTTTCTAGTACAGGTCTTTATAAGATCAAATATACATAATACTAGCTGATTAGTTGGAATATTAAGCTGCATGAAAAATATATAAATATTTGAACCAGAAATGTAATTTAGATGGAATATTCAGAAAGGTGGACAGATTTTTTCCCATTATTTTTGAGGGATGAAGAAATGATCTTTATGAAAGGGGTGTTAAACTATTTAGAGGATAGTAAAATAATTTGAATTAATTAGTTCTTTGAACACTATTAACACCAAACTTTTATATAGTGCGACTAATTAAATTTTTGTTAGATATTCTTTTATTATTAAAGTTTTTTAGTTTTCAAAACACATGTGTGCACTACATTAGCCTTTACAAAACCTTGTGTTTCACTTCCCCTCCTTCTTCAACATCCTCCCTAGATGGCAAATAGTTGAAAATATGTTAAACATAGTAGAAATATATGTTAAATCCTACATATGCATACATATTTATACAATTATCATGCTGCACAAGAAAAATCAAATCAAACCAGGAAAAAAAAGAGAAGCAAAATAAAACAACAACAAAAAGAGTGAAAATGCTATGTTGTGAACCACACTCAGTTTCCATAGTGCTCTCTCTGGGTGTAGATGGCTCTCTTCACTGAACAATTGGAAGTGGTTTGAATCATCTCATTGTTAAAGAGAATCACATCCATCAGAACTGATCATCCAGTAATCTTGCAGTTGCCATGTACAATGATCTCCTGATTCTGCTCATTTCACTTACCATCAGTTCATCTCCAGGCCTCTCTGAAATCATCCTGCTAGTCATTTCTTAAAAAACAATAATGTTCTATAAAATTAATATACCATAATTTATTCAGCCATTCTTCAATTGATGGGCATCAATTTAGTTTCCAATTTCTTACCCCACAAAAAGGGCTGCCACAAAGACTTTTGCACATGTGGGCCCCTTTCCCTCATTTTAAATGTCTTTGGGATATAAACCCAGTAGAAACAGTGCTGGATCAAAGGGTATGCACAGTTTGATAACTTTTTGAGCATAGTTCCAAATTGCTCTCCAGAATGGTTGGATCTGTTCACAATTCCACCAGCAATGTATTAGTGTCTCACTTTTCCCACATTCCCTCCAACAGTCATCCTTATCTTTTCCTATCATCTTAGCCAATCTAAGAGGTGTGTAGTGTTATCTCAGAGTTGTCTTAATTTGCATTTTTCTGATCAATAGTGATTTGGAACTCCTTTTCTTATGACTAGAAATAATTTCCATTTCTTCATCTGAAAATTGCCTATTCATATCCTTTGACCATTTATCAATTGGAGAATGACTTAATTCTTATAGAGTTGAGTCAATTCTCTATATTTTAGAAATGAGGCCTTTATCAGAATCTTTGAATATAAAGATGATTTCCCAATTGATTGCTTCCTTTCTAATCTTGTCTGCATTAGTTTTGTTTGTACAAAAATTTTTTAACTTAAATAATCAAAATGATCTATTTTGTGATTAATAATGATCTCTAGGTCTTCTTTGGTAACAAATTCCTTCCTCCTTCACAGATCTGAAAGGTAAACTATCCTATGTTCTTCTAATTTGGTTATAATATTATTTTTTTTTCTGCTGAGGCAGTTAGGGTTAAGTGACTTGCCCAGGGTCACACAGCTGGGAAATGTTAAGTGTTTGAGACCAGATTTGGACTCAGGTCTTCCTGACTTCAGGGCTGGTGCTCTATTCACTGTGCCACCTAGCTACCCCTATAATATCATTCTTTATGTCTAGATCATGAATCCATTTCAACCTTATCTTGGTATATGGTGTTAGGTGTAAGTCAATGCCTAGTTTTTGCCATACTAGTTTCCAATTTTCCCAGTAGTTTTTGTCAAATAGTGAATTCTTATCCCCCAAACTGAAATCTTTGGTTTTGTCAAACACTAGATTATTATTGTCGTTGACTATTTTGTCCTGTGAGCCTAACCTATTCCACTGATCGACTACTTTATTTCTTAGCTAGTACCAAATGGTTTTGATCACTGCTGCTTTATAATATAGTTTTAGATCTGATACAGCTAGGCCACTTCATTTATCATATATTCTTAAAGCTTTTTATAATGCATTAGAGAACAGGTTGGTTTGGGAGGTTAAAAATAGAGGGGAAATTGAGTTTAATAATTTGTATTATTAGAAAAGTGATTTTGAAAAATGAGCTTTCAAATTTTAGCTATGCTAGTACTTGGATAATAAACACATGTTCTATTTCTAGGACCATAATAAAAGTAATTTTAGTTTGGTAGAAACTGTTAAGGCTTCCATTTCCATAGTATAGTTTTTGATGATCCCATCTCACGTTCAAATCATTGGATGAATCATGGCAATGCCAATTTTGTGGAACAAGGGAGCATAACTAGCATACCATCATCATAAAAGACCAAACATCATTTTATCAATTCTTACCATTCTTTTTTGCAGGGTACTATTTAAAATTTTGCGTTAAATTTTTCATCTAATGGGGTAGACTTTTAGTCCAGGGTTAGTACAGTTAGATATATGTAGGAATAGAAGGATTTGATTACTTTCTTCATCTTCATGTATAGAAATGCCCATTCTCTGAAATGAATAAAATTATTAGTATTTGTAATCACAAGTATCTAGGATTTCTTTATATTAACCATGAGGAAAATACCACAGTAGCCAAAGGCTGAACATCTATTCTTATGAATAGCCTAAGAATGTAGGAGACTATTTTGAGTTCTTGTGGGGTTTTTTGCTCATTTTTCAAATTATGAATTTGACAATAATTAACAAACATGAATATATCTATGCTGGAAGGCTAAAAAGTATTGCATATTAAACTATGACTACCACTTACAATATTTAAGATGATATTATATTTAACAAAGTAGTTCCAAACTTCCCTTTTTTGATGTCCCCTTATTAACTTCCTTCTGTTCCCTTCTGTGTATTTTCATATGCCTTATTGACATTGTTTTCTTTTTTTCCACATTATCACTCCTGGGAGTGGTGAGGTCAAAACCTAGAGGTCAGTTTCATATTGCACAAAGCTACTTTCTTGGTCTTGGCAAATGCTAAATTATTAAGTTGTTTGGCTTTATTGACCTTTGAGTTAAAAGCTAATTTAAATATACAAAAGAGCTATGTTTTTATCAGTAATCTTCTTCCAACAAAGTATATCATATCTATTCTGATTTAGTAGAAAAACTTTCAGGGATTGCCTGAAGCACTGAGAATTTAATGAATTCTTCAGGATTATATAGCTAGTAAATTTTAGATAAAGTTTGACCTTAGGTCTTTTTTTACATCAAAGTTGATATCATTGTCTCTTGCCAAAATATATCTTACATTAAAATGACCATATATTTAGTAGTATATTGTTTTGGAAAGGAATAAAAAAATGTTGCATTTTTTTAAAGTGCTATTTTTAATGAATTATTCTCTATGCTACGATCTTTTCAAGTCTTATTTTTTATAGTTACCAAAAATGTTCCCTCACCCACAAGATCCCAACATGCTAATGGAAAAACAGAAAAAGAAAAACACATATATACCAATAGAGCAAAACAAATCATCTCAATGATTATGTTTAAAAAAGTCTCATTTTTGACTCTTGAATTAGTCACTGCTCTATCAAGAGGTAAATAACATGCTTTATCATTGGTTTTCTGTCATCATGAATGTATTTGGTATCTCTAAATATTAAACTAATTATTCAGCCTATCAAACATTCAAAAATTTACCAACAGTGACAATGAAAATGATGCATTTATTTCAAACAGCAATGTCTGCCATAAAACTTTGGTACTAACTTTTGTAGATTTCTACACTAGTGGTGATGAGAATGCTGCTGCTCAGAGAAAATCAGCAAAGATCGTGAAAACGAGTGCTGAATTAAAGAAAAGCCTTTTTTTTCCTTTTTAGGATAAAAAAGTCCTGGAAAACATCCCAGATTATGCATCTGCCCCTCTAATTTAGATCTCAAAGTGGAAAGCTCTAGGGAAAAACAGCTTAGTGTATTTATAGTGAAAAGTTCATTATTTTTCTTCCTGGAAAACATCTGCATATAGTTCTGCCCAGCCTACCTTGGATGAAGGCCTGGAGACATCATCTAGGGATCTAAGAACAGTAAATGTTGCCCTTCCTATGTATCTGAAGAGCTACAGTTTAACTAGGTTTTCACATTGACAAAGTCAAAAGCATAGTCAATTATAAGGGAGAAATTCAGTTAAAGAACTTTTGATAACCATAGTATTTTTTTTTGGCCAATTGTTTTATCAGATGATGGAGAAAATCTTAAAGTGTATAATTCTATGAAAGAAAAATGTGAATAAAATTCTGGGAAAGCAATATTATTTCAAGTGATTTCCATATGATTTTTTTTCTTTTAAAAGGTTTCATCTACTTATTTCATATCCATTATGCCAATTGGTTTATACTAGTAATCAAATACCAATATTTGTAGAGTACTGAACAGGTATTAGATAGATACAAAAGAAAATGAGAGGTAGGCTGGTGAAGTATATTGGCATAAGAGTCAGGAGACCTAGTCTCTGCACCTCATTCTAAGGCTATCAAGTGATGAGCAATTGCTTTCCCCTTGCTTGGTCTCAGGTTCAATATCTGAAATATTGAAGGCTTGCAGTAAGCTCCCTTCTAAATAATGATCTACGACCTCAGAAAGTTTCAAGCTACAGAAAAAAAGGAAAACAAATCATGAGTGTAAAAATATTTGTAGAAGCCCTTTTTGTAGTGGCAAGGAACTGGAAACTGAGTGGATGCCCATCAGTTGAGAAATAGCTGAATAAGCTATGATATATGAATGCTATGGAGTATTATTGTTTTTTAAGAAATGATGAGCAGGCTGATTTCAAAAAAGCCTGGAAGATTTACATGAATTGATGCTAAGTGAGGTGAGTAAAACTAAAAGAACATCATACACAACAACAAGATTATGTGATGATCAATTGGGATGGACATGACTCTTTTCAACAATGAGATAATTCAAGGCAGTTCCAATAGACTTGTGATAGAAAGAGCCTTCCTCATCCAGAGAAAAGACTATGGAAGCTGTATGAGGATCACCATTTTGTTGTTGTTTATTTGCTTACTTGTTTGTTTTCTTTCTCTTTTCCCTCTTTTAATCAGACTTTTCTTGCACAGTTTGAAATGCATAGAAATATGTTTAGAAGAATTGCACGCTCAACCTATATTGAATTGCTTTCTGTACAGGGGAGAGGGGAGGGAGGGATAAAAATTTGGAACACAGGTTTTGTAAGAGTGAATGTTGAAAATTATCTTCAAGTGTATTTTGAAAAATAAAAAAAAAACTATTGCTATTTATTTAAAAAATAGTTTCTATCTACTGGCAACAACAGGGCAGGTTTTGAATTTGAGATTTGAAAATATTTCCAAAATCACTTTTTTAGGAGCCAAATGCTTTAGCTCGGATTTTAAATTATCTTTCGTAATGGAGAGATTTTCCTTGTAATGAGACTTGTGACAAGATTTTATTTTTATGAGGCAATTGCAGGCAGATGCTTTAGAAGGTTGATTAACTGAAATAAAAATTACAGGAAAGGCATTTTTGGCTAATAGGCCCTTTCTCTGCCTGGCAAAATGGGATTTCTCTGTGTGAACTTGTGGCTTTTTCTTGAAGGTAATGAAGCCCCAGTACACAACAGGATTTGGGGATTGGCCAAGTCTGAAAAGATGCCCAGAACAATGCCATCTTCCCTGTTGGAACTGAATGAAACTTAATTGATTAAAATTGGTATTAATTTAAAGGAAACAGAAAAGGAGAGGGAGAGAAGAGAGTTTATTATGCTATAATATAAGAAAATCTAAAGTTTCCAATTTTTATAGCATCTCTATTGAATTTTATCTTAAGGTATTCTAACATGATGGAGATTAGTTGGTAAACTATGCTATTTCCTTTCTTTTCTATAATTTATCTTGATGATTTGATGATATCTAATTGTGTAATTTATATCAATCAATCAACAAACACTTATTAACTACTTAATATACGCTAAATGACATCTTCTATTAGATGGTAAACTTCTTGAGGTTGATTGTTTCCTAGGTGGCATAGGATCATGGTACAGTATTTCATTTAAGGTGATGAAATCCTATATTCAAAATCCACCTCAGATCCTTATTACCTATTTCACAATGAACCTTTTTCTGCATCATTTCCTCATCTTTAAAATAAGGGGGTTGGATTTGTTGGCCTTTAAGATTTTTTCCAAATTTAAATTTATAACCCTATAATGCCAAGAGTATAGTCTTATTTAAGCTTTCTGTCTTTGGCAGTTTTGCACAAATAGCAGGCACAGTAAATATTTGTTTCATTGACTGTGGGTATGCTTGCTCAGAACAAATTTAGATTTCTGATGTATAATTTCTTTCTTTAGAGGTGAAGTATATTGTAAAAACTAACAGAGCAGATGATAATCTTTTTCAACTGAGAGATTAAGTACTCAATACAGGCAATGTAGAGTAGCAAAGTTGGAGTTATGAAGACGTAGGTTTGAATACCACCTCTAAGGCTTTGTAACTAGGTGGCTTGGACTATAATCTGTCTCAATTTCAATATCCTCATCAACAAAACTTAAAATAGTAATACTCAAAGATTTTACCCTATAAGGGTTATTTTGGTGTGCAAATGAGATACTGTACTCTATGTAAGATATCCTACATATTTTAAGATGTTACAAATATGCTAGTTAGTATTATCAAAGTATTTTTAAGTATCCCTTAGCTAGGTTTTGGGGAGAATTGATGTATTTCCAGATTACAAAATTAAAGTCATATGATGTTTAATAGGAGTCACCAGTCAAGAAATTGTAATAGATTTCAGATTTAATAGCCACTGAGGTCTACATATGCAGGATGATAGATGACCACAAATATTGTCACAGGTGACATCTGCGTGGAACAGCAGCAATATATCAAGTCCTATTTATTTGAAGTTGAACTCAGTGTTCTTGTTCATTTAATATTCTGATGAAATGAAAATTGCATTTTTTTATTATTCAGAGGGGCTCTCATGTAATACTTCAGTCATCATTGTGAACATTGATTTCCATCTTTCAGCACAGTGGATTCCATAGAAAGAGGATACTGGACTAAATTGATATTAACCCAATTATAGTCCCAATAGGTTTATTATTATTATTTATGAGAAAAAGACAAATTATGAGAAATAAACTAACATCAGGAGTGTTCACAGGTATTCAAGAAACATATAATGGATTGAAATGATCTGTTGCTTAGAAATTCAATAAGTTAAAAAGTTTCTGTACAAATAAAACAAATGCAGACAAGATTAGGAGGGAAGCATCAAATTGGGAAACCATCTTTACATTTAATGGTTCTGATAAAGGCCTCATTTCTAAAATATACAGAGAATTGTCTCATATATATAAGAATTCAAGCCACTCATCAATAGATAAGTGGTCAAGGGATGTGAACAGACAATTTTCAGATGATGAAATTAAAACCATCTCTAGTCATATGAAAAGTTGCTCCAAATCACTATTGACCAGAGAAATGCAAATTAAGACAACTCTGAGGTACCACTACACACCTGTCAGATTGGCAAAAATGACAGGAAAAGATAACGATGAATGTTGGAGGGGATGTGGGAAAACTGGGACACTAATGCATTGTTGGTGGAACTGTGAACGGATCCAACCATTCTGGAGAGCAATTTGGAGCTATGCTCAAAAAGTTGTCAAACTGTGCATACCCTTTGACCCAGCAGTGTTTCTACTGGGCCTATATCCCAAAGAGATCTTAGAGGAGGGGAAGGGCCCCACCTATGCAAGAATGTTTGTGGCAGCCCTTTTTGTAGTGGCTAGAAACTGGAAACTGAAGGGATGCCCATCAATTGGAGAGTGGCTAAATAAATTATGGTATATGAATGTTATGGAATATTATTGCTCTGTAAGAAACGACCAGCAGGACGATTTCAGAGAGTCCTGGAGGGACTTGCATGAACTGATGCTGACTGAAACGAGCAGAACCAGGAGATCATCATACACAGCAACAACAATATTACATGATGATCAATTCTGATGGACATGGTTCTCTGCAACAAAGAATTGTCTCAAACCAGTTCCAATTGTTCACTGAAGAAAACCATATACACCCTGAGAGAGGGATATGAAATATGGACCACAACGTAACATTTTCATGATCTCTATTGACATTTGCTTTCATTGTGTTGCCTTTCTCTGATTTTCTTTTTTTTCTTGTAGATAGGATTTTTCTTGCATAACTTGTCAAGCATTTCAACATTATTAACATGTAGTGGACTTCCTGCCATCTAAGGGAGGGGAGGGGACTGGGGGTAAAATTTGTAATGGAAAGTTTTGTAAAGATCAATGCTGGGGAACTACCCATACATATGTTATAGAAATAAAAAGCTTTAATAATAATATATATATATACATATATATATATATAAAGAAATTCAATAAGCCAAAGTTTATCAGGTAAAAGAGGTCTTGCAATTCTAGCTTTCAGAATTTACATTATAATGAAATGCGTTCTTTTTTATTTAGCAAAAAGGAAAAAAATTGGTATTTTTAATTGGTCTTTGTGATATGTCATAAAAAAGAAATGACATTCTTTTTATAAAAGTGCAAATTAAAACAAAAAATGCAACCCCCTGTATGTATATGTATTTGTGTGTATGTTTGTGTATGCATATTTAATTTATTTTTTTTTTATCAAAGACCAAACCTTTATTTATGTTAGGAGTAGCTGCTTGACAGTTTGTGGGAGCGAATCTAATTAAGATTGTCTTGCTCTTGTTAACAGATTCATTCAATCAAGTTAACCTCTCAAAAGAGGGAAATATGGTCTCAAATTAAACACATTATTTAAGTATCATTTCCACCTAAATAGATGACAAGATTTTTTTTACTATCTCCCTCTTGACTTTGGGTGTGGGGAGGAAAGAGAAAAAAAGTAGAAATGTTAAAGGAAGAGAGGGGATCCATAAATCCTGGGCTACTCATAGATGGCCAAGCGTATCACATTAGAAATACTTTATATCATCAGATAATACACTTGAATCAGCTGTAACCACTATCTATGCAATGGAAGTGCCTTTTAAATAATCTATTGGTAAACATATTTATTTTGCTGATTTTTTATGGATTTACTGTTTGTTGCTTCTACTAAAGGTCTCTGTATGTGATGCTAAAGATTCCAAGGCCCTGCTCTGAATTTATTGTCTATTTTTTTATTTTTAGCCTCAGTAGCCAGAAATCTGATGATGACTATGAAGATTATGCTTCAAACAAAACATGGGTTTTAACTCCAAAAGTCCCCGAGGGAGATGTCACTTTCATCTTAAATGGCTTACTGGAAGGATATGACAATAAGCTAAGACCTGATATAGGAGGTGTGTTCTCAACTCTTTTCCTAATGGGTCATGTAAAACAAGTTATAAAAGAAGCAGAAATCAGAAGTATTTAGGAGCCCAGGACATGTTCTGGACTTTCCATGACACCTTTTATAGCAATCATTGCAGCTATGTCAGAGAATTCTTAATTGCTAAATAATTAAAAACCTTGAGGAAGGAATAAAGAACAGCAGAAAAAACAAATAGAAATCACTGAGGAAAATACTGGGGGAGGAGATAACATTTTTAGTGTGATTTTGAAGTTAAGGATAAAAATTTGCAAGGAATACATGGCAGAGAACAAAGAAAAAGAGATAGATATGGTATTAATATGGATGGCTTGGAAGTACATATGAGGTAAAGATTTATCTACTATGTAGAAATTTCTGGGAAAATAGAAAAGTGACAAGGCAAGGAAGATTCTGAGTTTTAACGAGAAAATGAAAGTAAAGCACTTTGCAAATTT
Source organism: Myrmecobius fasciatus (assembly GCA_023553655.1). NCBI lineage: Eukaryota > Metazoa > Chordata > Mammalia > Dasyuromorphia > Myrmecobiidae > Myrmecobius > Myrmecobius fasciatus. The sequence continues at coordinate 21,024 of JAJPUD010006751.1, forward strand.
TAAAGTACTTTTGAAATGCCAATTATTACTATTATTCGCCTGCAGTCATCAGGCATTTGGTCTAGCAGTCTAGGGATATTTTCATTTGCAGAGCTTTCTACTGTATTGCTGCTAAGTTCAAGAAATGTTGATAGTACAATTTAGGACTGTGCAGATAAAGATTAAAAAACTAAGTTTTTGGAGTGGAAAAATTTATGTATATTTCTAAGATTAATATGAATTATTATCACTTTCTTAAGCCTAGACAATCAGCAAAACAATAAATTAAGCCCTGATTTTTAGCAAATACATTGAAAATATATATAAAAATGGATTCTTCAAAGTTGGTTAGAGGTTGCTCTGGCAGGCGCTTATAAAATCTAATTTTAAATGCAAATAGAGCCAGGAATTAGGACTATCCTACATATGCTCAATGCCAATACCCTCTCAAAAAGTGGTATGTGCTTTATATGGTACTCTGGTATTATGAAAAAAAGTTGCAGCTTCTACTATGTCATTAGGAAACAAGAATTAGATTGGTCAGTCATATGGAAAGAATCATCATTTCTCAATTTTATAAAACCTCGAGAGGAAATGTGATAGAGAGGATGAGTCTGTCCTTGAAGTTAGGATATTGTTGAATTTATATCATATGATATATGCTAAATGTGGAACCTTGGACAAGGAACTTCATCTCTCATAGAAAACACTAAAATTATAAGTTACATACAAGTTTCAGATCAGTAGATATAAATTAGCTTAGAGAGTTTTTTATATCAAAGATATGTCTCAATTCAAAAAAGAAAAAAAATAGTGATCATTTAGTTCAATTCTTGTTGGTTTACAGATGAGGAAAATAATGAATATAAAAGCAGAGGTGTAACAAAGCTAATTAAAACAATGCAGCTGGATGAAAACAATGATTCATCAACTGATTTAGCTATTGCATTATAATATATTCTATTCTTTTAGCTACACTTATAATCATGTAAAATTATTTTTATTAAGTTGATTTATTAATTATGGTTTATTAATTTTAAACTTTTAACATGGAAGTTATACTGAGTAAATTTCCTTCTCAAATGCATTGTAAAATGGACAGTTCATCACAGCTAAAGAAGGATGTAGGGAATCACCAAAGAAAGATGTTTCTCAAGTTGTATATTTTTAAAAGATTATTTTCAGAGAAATAATCAAAAATATATATGAAGTATTGCCAGTTTTCCAACAGAGATTTTTTTTCTGAAAATTATATTTATGCAACTGCTTGCTATTTGTTTATTTGATTCAAGTTAAATATATATGTATATAAATGTATCCTTTTAGATGAAAATTATTCATTTACGAAGCTGATAACAGTAAGATTTTTGACTTGTACTCATTCATGTAATTTTTTTTTCTTCACAGTAAAACCAACATTAATTCATACTGACATGTATGTGAATAGCATTGGGCCAGTGAATGCTATTAACATGGTGAGTTTCAAAAATGTGGACTATCATTTGGCACTATTAAATGTTAACTTCAAAAACTGATAATTTGAAAAATCATTAAATTATCTAATATTGTCTTATACTTTCAACAAATGTTTCTTAAAAGACTTGTTTTCAAGAAGACACTGTGCAGGATACTGAAAAGGAAATTTTGCCTTTGATTATTAGGGTATTTTTAAAAATGAGGAGGAACTAGATACCTTCAAGCTGTAACTTTTCTCAACAAATTATGTAGATGGATTAGTAACAATAATATATAAGTATAACCAATTGAATCCCCTAAAAGATAATGGTGGTTATATAGTCTATAAAGGTATAGGATGAAATACAATAGTTTATATGCCAAATTGTTTATAATTTATACCAGAAATATCTGGCTCCAGATTATATCATGTAATGTCTTTAATTATACTATTGAGACAAATGGTAACTAATTGAAAAAGGATTATAGAAAATAAGTTTGATTCTCATTTTTATGGTTTGTATCAAAGCAAAAAGGAGGGAAAATTTATCTATGACATTGCAACTTCCTCCTATAACTATTTTCTCAATCATTAATATCATTTGATATTTTAAAAAAAGTTATAAACACAACAAAATACATGGTGAAAATGGATTTTATAAATATGACAAAATGCCAACTCTATCATGCCCTCTTACTTTCAATTTGTTCTATTTATTATTCCTCATATATGGCATACTCTATATTGATACATGATGCTACCACATCTGTGCTCATAGATAGCTACTGACAAAACCAATAATATAATTTCACCCTTGAGATTACAAATCCAGATAGTATTCTGATATCCATGTTATCTCCCAATTTTTTAAATAAGATCTGTAATGCTGGACTACATGTAATTTGAGAAAAAGATAGGTAAGCAAGCACGTTTTCAATTGTTCACATCTTGGGAAAACATGCATAGGACTTTGTTTAATTGGGTTCATTTCTTAATTTATTTGAAAGAGAATTTAAGTGGATTTAAGGGTGAAAAAGTGTTATCTTAAAGAGAATTTTGAGCTTTGATTAACACCATAGCATATGGAATTGTCTGACTCACATTAATTCTAGATTCTTGTGAAATAATTCATTTACTAATGTCCCTTTGTAGCAAGAAACTTTTATTGATCTTGGGAAACATCTTTGATGTTCAAGGTCACAATGCACATTTTCATTGCAATTTAAATTAGTTAATAAGGCAAAACAAAGTAAATTTATCTTTCTTCCAAATTTAGTAAACTGGAGGGAAAATGATGTCAAAATATCTTTCTGATCATGTGAAACTGGCTGACTTCATGTTTGTTTTTAAAATAACAGGAGTATACAATTGACATTTTTTTTGCACAAACCTGGTACGACAGACGCCTGAAATTTAACAGTACCATAAAGGTCCTCAGGCTCAACAGCAATATGGTTGGGAAGATTTGGATCCCAGACACGTTTTTCCGGAACTCCAAAAAAGCTGATGCCCACTGGATCACAACACCCAATCGCATGCTCAGAATCTGGAATGATGGCCGTGTACTATATACACTCAGGTGCTTTTTTGTTTCTTTCTCTTAAAGTTGAATGACATTAAGGAAAATGGGACAGAATATTATTCTCAGTACTTAAATGAACAATGGAAATTTTCAGTACATTTTAGATAGACACCAAAACATTTTTTTTTTTTTTTTTTTTTGCTGAGGCAACTCGGGTTAAGTGACTTGCCCAGGGTCATACAGCTAGGAAGTGTTAGGTGACTGAGGTCAGATTTGAACTCAGGTCCTCCTGACTTCAGGGCTGGTGCTCTATCCACTGCACCACCTAGCTGCCCCTTTCACCAAAACATTCTAATCTTGTAAAATGGATATTCCCCATCCAGTTTTGACAAGTTTCTGGAGATATCCAAATATGAAGAGGAATCTTGGCAAGACTCTTAATATGAATTAAGAATAAGATATTTTGTCATTTCCTTATGGCATTTGTTGTTGCTTTTCTTCCATTTACACCACATGTAACCTTCTATACTCATTATTTTATACTGAGTTCCACTAAAAGAGAGATAGAGAAATGTGCACTGAATAGGTCATCTCTAACATCAATAAATACTTGATGTGCTTTAAAATATTTTGGTTTCAATGGAAAGCATTACTACAGAGATGTTCTTAAATACTGACGTATCCTTATAACCTTGATTGTGTCTATAACATGGCTAAATCTATCAAGACTGATTATCTGCATAAAATTGTTGTTACTTTGTTCTCCTCATTCTTCTCATTTCACTTTGCATCAGTCATACAATTCTTTACAGGTTTTTGAGTGCATTCTGCTCATCATTTCTTATATCACAATAGTATTCTAACATAATCATATAGAATAACTTTTTAATCTGTTCCACAAATGATGGACTTCCCCTCAATTTCCAATTCTTTGCCATCACTAAAAGAAGTGTTATAAATATTTTTGTACGGATAGATTCTTTTCCTTTTTAAGATCTCTTTGGAATATAAGAATAGTAGTGGTATTAGTTGGTCCCAAAGTATGCATGATTTTATATCCCTTTGGGAATAATTCCTGATTGTTCTTTGTTATTGTTGAATTACTTATAAAACTTCACCAACAGAGCATTAGTATTTTGATTTTCCCATGCCCCCTCTAACACTTGCCATTTTCACTTTCTGTCATATTTGCCAATTGGAGAAGTGTAGGGTAATAGCTCAGAATTATTTTAATTTCCATTTCTCTAATTAATAGTGATTTAGAGCATTTTTATATGACAACAGATAGCTTTGATTACTTTGTCTGAAAACTGTCTGTTTATATCTTTAGCCATTTATCAAATGAAGAATGGCTCTTATTTCTATAAATTTGACTCACTTTTCTATATGTTTAAGAAAAAAGAATCTGTATCAGAGAAACTTGCTGTGATTTTTTTTTTCATAGGGACTTTTTATTTTGTCATTTCCTTCAGGAGGTAGTCATGGAATTCGGACAATTCCTATTTAACCATTTGGTTCTAGAAAAAAGGGAAGCTTTTCTTGATAATTTCTTAAAAGGTGATGTCTAGGCTCTTTTTTTGATCATGAATTTTTTGATCAATAATTTTAAAATGATCTCTCCTGGATGTATGTTTCAAATCAATTGTTTTTCCAATGAGATATTTCACATTGTTTTCCATTTTTAAAAATTCTTTGATTTTTTTTTTGGTATTTCTTGTTGTCTCATAAAGTCATTAGCTTTCACTTGCTCAATTCTAACTTGTAAGGAATTATTTTCTGCAGCGATGTTTTGTACATTTTCCCCATTTGTCCAGTTCTGCTTTTAAGTAGAATTAATTTAATAATACTCATCAACGACTTTTATATCTTCTTACATTTGGTCAATTCTGTTTTTCACAACATTATTTTCTTCATTGGATTTTTGTGCCTCTTTTACCATTTGTCCTAGTCTGTTTTTTTTCTTTCTTTTTTTTTTACTTAACAGCATTTTACTTTTTTCTCAATTATATGTAAAAATAATTTTCAACAATCATCTTTGTAAGATTTGGTAACATTTTTCTACATTCTTCCATTACCTCCTTCTACCCAAGACCACAAGCAATTTAATATTATAATATATCATTACTAATTGATGCTTTTACTATTTACTGTTCTCCCAGTTCTGCTCATTTCACTTAGCACAAGTTCATCTAAGTAATTCCATGTTTGTTTCAAATTATTCCTGTATATAATTTTTATAGAACAATAATAAACTCTTATATTCACATATCACAACTTGTTAAGTCATTCCATAATGATAGGCATTCTCCTAAAATTTTATTTATGTCATCACAAAAAAGTTGCTGTAAATATTTTTATATATCTTGGTCTTTTTGCCTCTTTTGTAATCTTTGGAATACATTAATGGTATTTCTGGCTCAAAAGTCATGCAAAATTTTATAGCACTTTCTGGATAATTCCAAATTGCTCTCTAGAATTGTTGGATCGGTTCACAACTCAACTAAGAGTATATTAATGTTTCAATTTTCCCACATTATCACCAAAATTCCTAATTATCTTTTCCTGACATCTTAGCTAATTAGATAGATATGAGGTAGTACCTCAAAGTTATTTTAATTTCCATTTCTCTCATCAATAGTGACTTATTCATGTGACTTCAGATTTATTTCTTTTTCTGGTAACTGTTCATATCCTTTGAGTTTTCATCAATGGAGAAATGACATTTATTCTTATTCATTTGATTCTGTTCTCTACATATTTTAGAAATGAAGCTTTTAGAAAAAATATTTCCCAGGTTCCTGTTTTCCTTCTAACCCTTGGTTGTATTGGTTTTGTTTGTGCAAAATAACTTGATTTAATGTAACCAAATTATGCAATTTGAATTTCATAATATTCTCTATCTTGTTTGGTCATAATTTATTCCCTTCTCCATAGATCCAATAGGTAAACCATTCCTTGCTCTATTAATTTGTTTACATTATCCTCTTTTGTGTCTAAACCACTCCCTCATTTTGACCTTATCTTACTATAGGACGTGGGATGTAAGTCTATGCCTAGTTTCTACCATACTATTTATCAGTTTTTCAGTTTTTGTAAAATAGTGCATTCTTATCCAAGAATCTGGACTCTTTGGGCTTATCAAACAGTGGCTTACTAGTCATTTACTGCTGTGTCTTGTGTATCTAAACTATTCCATTGCATCATCAATTTATTTCTTGGGCAGTAAAAGATAATATTTTTGTTGCCACATTATAATATAGTTTGAATTAGGAGCTATTTTTCTTAACTGTATTCCAATAAATCTGATAATCTAAGTGAAATGGAGGAATACTTACAAAAATATAGATTTACAAGATAAACAGAAGAAAAAATAAATTGCTTAAATAGTCCCAATTTAGAAAAAGAAAATGAACAAGCTATTAATCAACTCTCTAAGAAAAAAATCTCCAGGACCAGATGGACTTACAAATAAATTCAAGCAAACATGTAAAGTCCAATTAATGTAATGGGAATAAACTAAAACCATTCCCAGTAAAATAATGGGTGAAACAAACTTGCCCATTATCAACATTACTATTTAATATTGTATTAGAAATGTTAGATTTTGCAACAAGAGAAGAAAAAGAACTTAAAAGAATTAGAGTAGGTCATGAGGAAATAGGATTATCACTCTTTGCAGATGATATAATGGTATACTGAGAGAATTCTAGAAAATCAAATAAAAATCTACTAGAAACAATCCACAATTTCAGCAAAATTGAAAGATACAAAATAAATCCATGAAATCATCAGCATTTCTAGTTCTAAAATAATTGTAGATAACATAAAATTTGGGAGTCTACCTGCCAAGACAAAGTCAAGAACTATATGAACACAATTACAAAACACTTTCTACATAAATAAAGTCAGATTTAAACAATTGGAAGAATTTCTAGTGCTCTTGGCGAGGTTGCGATAATAATAATAATAATAATAATAATAATAATAATGACAATTCTACCTAAATTAATCTACTTATTCAGTGTCATTCCAATAAAACTGTTAAGAATCTACTTGACAGAGATGGAAAAAAGATAATTAGAAAGTTCATTTGGAAGAACAAAAAGTCAAGAATTTCAATGAAATTAATGGGGAAAAAAGGCAAATGAAGATTGTCTACTTACACCAGATCTAAAACTATATTACCAAACACTGGTCATCAAAACAATGTAGTACTGGCAAAAAAAATAGTATAGTTGATGAATGGAACAGGTTAGGTTCACAAGGCACAATAGGAAGTGACTATAGCAATCTAGTGTTTGATAACCTCAAGGACCCCAGATTCTTGGACAGGAACTCACTATTTTGCAATAATTGCTGGGAAAATTAAAAAAAAATAGTATGGCACAAACTAAACATTGACCAAAACTTAACACCCTTTACTAAGATAAGGTGGAAATGAATCATGATTTATACATAAAGAGTGATACTATAAGCAAATTAGAAGAACAAAGAATAATCTAGCTGTCAGATTTGTGGACAAGGAAGGAATTTATATCCAAAGAAGAACTAGCAAATAGTATGAAATGCAAAAGGGATAATTTTGATTATATTACCTTAGACAGTTTTTGTACAAACAAAACCAATGCAGAGAAGATAGAAAGGAAGCAAAAAACTGGGGGAAAAAATTCTGTCTCTGGGTTCTGACAAAAGCCTCATTTCTTTTTTAAATTATTTTATTGGATTTTTTTTTCAATAAAACCAGCTTTAAATTTTATTTATTAGTTCCATAGTTTTCTTATTTCCAATTTTTTTACTATCTCTTTTGATTTTTTTCAGAATTTCTAAATTGGTATTTAATTGGATATTCTTAATTTATTCTTAGTCTAGCTTCTGTAATTGCTTGTCTAATCCATGGTTCTTCTTTTTCTCTAGCGATGTAATTTTTTCCCTCTAAAAACTGTTTTGGATGCATCCCATAAGTTGTGTTAAATTGTCTCATTATTGTCATGTGATTTGTTGTTTGACCAACTCATTCTTTAGAATTAGATTAGTTAGTTTCCAATTAGTTTCCAGTTGATCCTTCTGTGGCTCTTTATTACACATAACTTTTATTGCATTATGATCTGAAAAAGATGAATTTAACATTTCTGCCTTCTTGTATTTGACTGTGAGGTTTTTATGCCTAATGCATGTTCATTTCTTTGTGTAAAAGCAATATTCCACTGTGAAAAAGGTATATATTTTTTTCTATCCTCATTCAATTTTCCCCAGAGTTCTATCATATCTAGTTTTTGTAAAATTCAAATCAACATTTCAACTTTTCTTATTTTCTGGTTAGATGTACCAATTCTAAGACATTAGGTTGAGATTCCTCATTAGTTTAGTTTCGCTCCCTACTTCTTGCAGTTGAATTAACTTCTCTAAGAATTTGGATGTTATACCACTTGCAGTGTATGTGTGTATGTGTGTGGGGGGTGTTGGTGTATGTGTGTGCATATTTTATTACTTCATATTCAATGGTGCCATTTAGCAAGATGTTTCCTTCCTTATCTCTTTTATTAGATCTATTTTTGCTTTTGCTTTATTTGAAATCAGAATTGCTACCCCTACATTTTTCAAATGCATTCTACTCTGACCTTTTACCTTCCTCAGTGTGTATTTCTTTCCTTCAAATATGTTTTTTTGTAAACAACATATTATAGAGTTCTGGTTTTTAATCTACTCTGCTAACTGCTTCAGTTTTATAGAAGAACTCATCTCGTTCACATTCACAGTTATGATTACTAATTGTATATTTTCCTCTATCATATCACCCCCATTAAAACTTTCCTATTCTTTTTGCACTTTCCTCACCAATATTGTACTTCTGATTATACCACCTCCATCAATTTGCCCTCCCTTCTATCAATACATTTTTTTCTTTTCCCTCCTGTTTCTGCCTTCCCTTCTGTCAATATCTCCCTTCCTTTTTTTCTTTCCCCTTTCCTCTCCTACTTTCCATAAAATAAAATAGATTTATAAAATTCAATGAGTGTTTATGCTATTCCCTCTTTAAGATAAATCTGATGAGAGTGGGGTTCAAACGGTACTCATCCCTTTTCTTTTTTTTCTCTAGGTCTTTTGCCCTCTTCATATGATGTGATTTACTGTATTCTGCTTCCCACTTTTCTATTGTCACAATACAACCTCCTTTTTACATCCTAATTGTTTTTGTATTATCATATCAAAATCAAATTTACCATATCATCTGTAAATACATATATAGTATGTGTGTATGTATGTATATATGTACATATATATATATATACATATATTACTTCTAACTGCTCTAATACAGATGCAGTTCTCAAGGGTTACAAGTATCATCTTCCTCTGTAGGGATGCAAATAGTTAAATCTTATTAAATAATATATATTTTTTCTTTCCTTTTTATGCTTCTCTTGAGTCTTGAATTTGAAGATCAAATTTTCTACTTAGCTTTGGTCTTTTTATCAAGAAAGTTTTAAACTTTCCTGTCTTTACTATCCATGTTTTCCCCTGAAAGATTGCGCTCAGTTTTGTAGGTTGTTGATTCTTGGTTGTAATTCAAGCTCCTTTGATTTTTTAGAATATTATATTCCAAGCCCATTAATCCTTTAATATAGAAGTTGCTAAATCCTGTGTAATCCTGTTGGTGACTTCTGGATATTTGTTTTGTTTCTTTCTGGTTTCTTGCTGTATTTTCACCTCTGCTTGATACTTCTAGAATCTGGCTACAATACTCATTTTGTTTTCCTTAGGGATCTCTTTCAGCAGGTGATAAGTGTATTTTTCAATGACTATTTTACCTTCTAGTTCTAGGATATCAGGGAGGTTTTTCTTGATAATTTCTTGAAAGATGCTCTTTTTTGATTATGGCTTTCAGGAAGTACAATAATTACTTTTTTCTTTCTGTCTGTCTTTTTCTTTTTCTTTCTTTTTTTTTTTTGAGAGGCAATTGGGGTTAAGTAATTTGCTCAGTGTCACACAGCTGTTATGTATTAAATGTCTGAGGTCTGATTTGAATTCATATCCTCACAATTCCAGAGCTGGGGCTGTATCCATTGCCATCTAGATGCCCCTACAATAATTCTTCAATCATTAAATCTCCCAATTCCATTTTTAGGTCAGTTGTTTTTCCAGTGAGGTATTTTACATGTTCTTGAATTTTTTTCTTCTTTTGATTTTATTTGACTGATTCTGTTTCATAGACTTATTAGCTTGTACTTACCCATTTCTAACTTTCAGAAATTAATTTTCTTCAGTGATTTTTTGTACCTCCTTTTCCATTTGGCCAATTCTATTTTTTTTTTTTTTTGAGGAATTGATCCTGTTGCACAAAGCCATTATCTCAAGCTTTTTTTTTGTTGTTGGGTGCCAGGGACTTGGTCACTGACTTTCTATGCTGGAGTTTCAGGTGTTATGGCTTACCCATTGTTCTGAGGTGGCCCAGCTTAATCATGTGTGTTGTCCTGTGGTTCTGGGACTTGCAATTTGCTTTCTGTATTGGGGCTAGTAGCCTCATAATTGGCCTGCTATGCCATTGGCCTATTGAGACAGGATTTGGAGGCCTCAATTTCTTATCAATTTAGTAGGGACTAAAAATCTTTGTCTGGCTTGCTCAGATATTGTCTCTGTTTATCTGCTCTTCCCTTTTATCCAAGCGAGGTAGACCTTTCCTGAAGTCCTTCTAAATGATCATAAATTGAAAAATTGTTTCACTCCATCTTTTTGTGGGTTCTTTTCTTCAGAATGTTTTATAGAGGCTAGCTTTAATCCTGTATATTAGGAAAGCTGGGGAGAATTCAGGCACTTTTGGGCTTTTCTCTGCCCTCTTGACTTTGCCTCTGTCTAGTGTTATTTTTAAAGGTATTATTTTTTTCAGCATTTTTTTGTGTCTCCTATACCTTTTTATTCTTTTTTTCATACTTTTTATATTAGTTTCATTTATCTTCCCCTTTTTCCTCTACTTCTCATACTTAATTTTTGAAATCTTTTTTGAACTTTGCCATGGCCTTAGACCATTTCATATTTTTTCTTGGAGGCTTTGGATAGAGGCATTTCATCATTCTTTTCTTTTGAGTGTGTTTTAATCTTCCTTGTCATCATAGTAACTTTCTATAATCATAATTTTCTTTTGTTGTTTGATCATTTTCCAATTTGCTTTTTGACTTCTAACTCTGTGTTTCCCTGATGAAAGGGACACTGTCCCAAGTTTGGGAGTTTTTGTGAAACTGTTTTCAGAAATAAATCTGGAATTCTGTAAGGTTTTGGCTACTCCATGGTTGTATGTTCTAGGGAGAGGACTACTGTCCTGTGCTGTGTACTTTTTGAGAGACCACAAGTGCACTTTTCAACTATGAACATGGTTTCTGCTCTTCTGGAATCACAAGCTCTGAGGTGTTAGTGTTCCTCCTCACATTGGTATTGATGCCCAGTATTGTATCCCACATTCAACTGTAGGAAACACAATAAAGTCTTGCCCTGGGGGCCAGGAAAAGGGCCCTATAAATCTCCTTGCTACCTCTGTTGTACAATCCCCTTGCTACCTCTAGGCTGAGAGGTCTGGAAATTGCCACTGCAGCCAATGATTCAGTCACTTTCAGACCTGCTCCTGATTTACCAGGATCTAGTCTGCATGGTGTAGCTGGCACAGAACTGTGTTCTTCTCCTACCCTAGTCCATTCTTGTAAGTTTTCCTGCCATTCCTCTAAGTTTTTGTTAGCTGGCAAATTATTTCACCCTGTCTATTTGTAGGTTCTGCTTCTTTAGACTTTGTTTAGAGTAATTATTTGAAAGTATTGGGAAAGGTTTGAGGGAGAGCTCAGATGAGCCCCTGTTTTTACTCCACCATTTTGGTTATGCATCCCAAATCTGTTCGTTCTTTAAGATCTTGACATAATGTTTACAAAATCACAGCCAGTCATTTTGGATTATATATTATTTGCAAATTTATAATAGTGAATATTACTTAATGTCATTTAAGTTCCTTAAAAAATGATTCCCAAATCTTAGTCATACTTATCTTGTATGTATTAGAACAATAATCTCATTTAGAAAGAAAATGATTAATAGTTATTTTATATTCATTAAGTAATACATTTCAGTAGTAGATAAGAGGCATAATTGTAATTAAAATTCTCTAGAGATCAAAATCTGTCTGATATATCAAAAAAGTATTGCAGAGCCTTTGAAATATTAAATTAGTTTCACTCTCTGAAGCAAAATTAGCATTCTCTTCACAGGACATCTCAAACTGTTCTCTGGCATTAATTTGTCTTTTTTTAATCAATCATTAATTAGTAGTATTGATGTAATTAAGTAAAAAGACAGTCACTAAGATATAATTCTTATGCACCTGTCATTTAAGATTACCCACTGAGATAGGTTTATGCTCATTTCATTTTTACCCCTTTTGTCTGCTTTATTTTTTTTTCCTTTTCAATGTTTCCTTTTAGTTTCTCACAGATAAAGCTAAAGAAAGGGTGGAATGTCATGATGAGTAGAATATTATCTTAGTATGGAATTAATGATCATTTGTTAAAAAAAAAGTAAACAGTCTATAAGCTAGCAAATAGCCTATTTCTTTCCTGGGTACAATAAAACTTCATCAACAGGGAGTCATAAAGAAGTATGATTTGGAGATTTTAAAAGCAAACCAGTTGAAAAATACTTTTAATTAACTTGTGCTAATTGATAACTATGGAATGCCAAGATGTTTCTCATTAATAGACACAGTTTTATTTGCATATAAATGTGCTAAAGTATTTTAAATGTTTGTTCTTTTAAAGAGGTTAACTATGCTCTCCTGCCATCTTAGCCTACATTAATTTACCAATACTTAATAAACTGGGGGAAAAATAATTTATAATACTTGTCTAGTTAAATGATCACAAATTCTGAATTATTGGTTTGAAATAAGGTATTAATATTTTATTTCTATAAATAAGACTTTCAATTCTCTGTTCAATAACTCTTAAAGTGGACATTATTTTCCCCTTAAAGTTTCATTCTTATTTGTTTATAAGAGATTTACTCTCCTACTTCCATGGCTAGCTGACCACTCAATAGAAATTTTACCAAGTTTTCATTTTGAGTAATTTAATCATTAGAGAATTTCTTTCTATAGGCTGACAATAGATGCTGAGTGTCAGTTGCAGTTGCATAACTTCCCAATGGATGAACATTCCTGTCCCCTGGAATTCTCCAGCTGTAAGTTATGTCTCCCTTTAAATACTCTCTGGTCATTCCCTGTTAGTATAAAAAAGAGACAAACACTAGCCAATTCATAAAAATTAATTATTTAAAGTAGTATGTTAAGGTTCCATATTTGTGATATAGAAATGGGACAAAAAGTATTTAAGGTGAAAGACATTTAAAAAAAATTATTCTCACCACTAGAACTCTTCCAAAATGGCATTGTCTACCAAAGAAAGCAGAACAGAAAAATCACTGATTCAAAGCTTTCCACAATTCTGCAGTAAAATGAAAGTTCCTTAAGGGCAGGAATGATTTTATTTTTGTCTCTGTAATGCCAGTGCCTTACTCATAATAGTCACTTAACAAATATTTGAGTAATTCAATGTCACAGGCAAAACATGTTACACCACATTTTGGGGGTGGGGTGGGGCATTAGTCCACTAAATCACAGAATCTTATTTTTTTATTTAATATCTTTTTTTTCAGTTACTAGAAAAAATTTTTTTAAAAAATTGAGATCCAAATTCTCCAGCTTCTTTCCTCCCTCCTTACCCACCCACCCCATCAAGAAGGTACATGTGAAGTATGCAAAACATTTCCATAAAAGCAATGTTACAAAAGAAAAATAGATTTCCCTGTACAAAAAATGTTTTTTTAAAGTATACTTCAATCTGTATTCAGATACAATCAATTCTTTCTCTGAATATGGACAGTATTTTTCATCATAAGTCCTTCAGGATCATTGTAATGCTGAGAATAGCAAAGTCTTTCATAGCTGATCATCCCACAACATTGTTGTTGCTTTGCACACAGTGCATTTCACTTTGCAAGAGCTTATGGAGAATTTTCCAGGTTTTTATGAGAACAGCCATCTCATTATTTCCCACAGAACAATAATATTCTATCACAATTATATAGCACAACTTATTTAGCCATTCCCCAGCTAATGGGCATTCCTTCAATTTCCAATTTTTTTCCTGAGAAAAGAGCTGTTACAAATATTTCTGTACATATAAGTTCTTCTTCCTTAAAAAAAATCTCTTTTAGAATATATGACAAGCAGTGTTATTGTTAAGTCAAAGGGTATACGTGATTTTATAGCCCTTTGGGTGTAGTTGCAAATTGCTCTGCAAAATAGTTGACTCAGTTCACAATTTCACTAACAATGCATTAATGTCTCATTTTTCCCACATCCTGTTCAACATTTTTCATTTTCCTTTGCTGGCCTATTAGTAAGTCTAATAGGTATGAAGTAGTACTTCAGAATTATTTTAATTTGCATTTCTTCTATCAATAGTGAGTAAAAGTTTCTAATTAATCAACTAATGTTGGCTTCCCAAGAAGCCATTTTTACCCTAGAGAGACAAATTGTTCCGTTGATCTTCCAAGTTGTCTTTGGATTCTATGGGCTGAAATATCTGGAACCTCTAATGCTACTACTTATTCAGAGGCTCCAAGTCCCATTATTAACTATCTGGGGCCTGGGATCCTCTGGGATTTTGCTGCTCTCCCACTCTGATACAACAGAAACATTCTTGTTGGCCTTCTAAGTTGTTTTCATCCAGAAAAAAGTGTTTTACTCCATGTGATGCTCAATAAGTCTTTGAAGTGTTAACCTCAAAACCATCCCTACTCTAAAAAATGTTGCCAGATTCAACTTACATATAAATATTTTCCCAATCTAATTTTTGTCATCAATTTTTACCTACCAGCATTGAACTAATTTCTTTCCTCCATCTTATCTCCTTCTCACATTCTGTGGCAAGGTCATATGAAAGATAGAAAATAACTCAAAAGTCTAGATTAAAAACAAACAACTCAAGATTAGGCAAGTTGCTCTAGAAATTAGTTCTAAGCAAACATGAATTTTCCTAGGGGAATAGTCTTAGAAAGGTGAAATGACAATGATGCTTTCTTGATGTTTTCATTCATATTGTAAGTAAAAGATAAAATAAAGTAATTAAAAATAAAAGGCTAGAGCCAATTATATAAGTAGGAAAATGACAGAGTTCAAAGTCATAATTTATTCTACATGTGTCACTTTGCTTTGAATAAGTCACTTAACTTTGAAAATGTTCAGTTTCCTCATCTTTAAAAATGTAATTACAATTACTACCTCCACTCTATCTTTTAAAAAGTTAATTCAGCAAGCATTTATTAAGCAGTTCTTTTGTAAACAGCTTTTTTACAAATGCCCAAACTAGATACTGACATCATAGAGCTTAGACAAAGTTGTAAATGTCATATGAAATAATATATTTTAAAATACTGTAGAAACAATAAAATCATGTTTTATAATCACAAGATTTGGGTTTTTTAAACACATTATAAGTACAATAAATGATCTTTATAAACCTCTCTTTCATTGCATGGAAGATGGCTATCCACAGGAAGAAATTGTTTATCAATGGAAGCGCAGTTCTGTTGAAGTAGGAGACACAAGGTCTTGGAGGCTTTACCAGTTTTCATTTGTTGGACTGAGAAATACTACTGAGGTGGTGAAGACAACTTCAGGTAAGATGGTAGAACCCTTCTCATTCAAAAAGATACAAAAGGAGATGAAATGTGACTATCCATAGTACAATACTTATTGCATGTGAGAATATGTTATCTATTTTATGTCATTCTAAAATATGAAGTAATAAAATCCCAAGCTGAATACAGTTATTCTAATTTTCTAGAGACAATCACCATTGATATTTAGGTGATTCAGTTTTGAAGGAGATTGATATCATATTTGCACTGAGGAAATGGTTTGTAGTATTTCTTATAATAAGTTGTAATCTAATTATTAAACACTATTATGTGATTCATTAGAACCTATCATGGATGTTATAGATATCTACTTATTAAAGTGATTCTTATCAGAAGTATTCAATAGCATTTAAAACAGTCAGCCAGGAATCATAAGTATATGTGTGGTTGCTATATATATAAAAAATCTTACATTTTGCATGTTAATTAACTAATGTAGAAATATGTGCTATTTTCTAATACAAGTTTCCTAAATTTTGGTAACCTGGAGATTGATAGAGTTGTATTGAATTCTTCATTTACAAATGTCCACAGAACAGATAGTACTTTATCCATCATTAACTAGAAGAGTGGCCCCTCCCCAGAAGTAGTTTGTATTGATTTTTACAATCTTTTCCTGAGTTTCTGCAAGTACAATAGTGGATATTTGTAAGAAGACTAAACATTTTACTGAAAGGGGGTGCTTTAAAAAACAAACTGCACCACATAGCTTTTTGTTGCTGAGGACAGAGCAAAGGAATCACATGGGATTAAGAAGAAAGGCGTCCGTGTGTGATGAGAAAAGATTACCTTGCTGATTCACTACATACTTCTTCAGTGTCTGAGGGAATGGAATTTTCTACTGTTGGGGTTCTTGGGAAGATCAGGGACTTCTCTGAGTGCATCAAAAGGGGAAACAAAGCTAGGGCACACTTGTATCTATAATAAAAATTTATGGGATTATGAGTGGGGGAGGAATAACTGTAGCAGGGTTTTTTAAAGGTAAAAGAACGAACTGCATACAATGGTTCTCTACTTGTTTTGTAAGATAAAGATCATCCTTTACCCCCCTTTGTATGTTAATACAGCGTGGATAGCAACAGGAATCAGAGAATGAATAATTGTCCTCTTTTGCCAACAATTTCCAGAAGGCTGCTTCCTTTGGGAGGAATCCAGGCCACATGGTCAGTTCTCTCGGGAAGCACAACCGCCATCACTTAGTCATTAACAGGACTACTAGAAAGTAGGCTGGCTTGCTGGTAGTTGAGTCTTTTGCCAGAATTATGAGCAATCATTTGGGAAGTCTTAATAATATGCTCTCTATTTTTTAAAAAGATGTATTGACGTGTCTTGCTTTTACATTATAAACATTCACAGATTACTCCTACTTCATGAGTTATCACAAAGAAAAAGTTAAGTAAAGCTAATAACATACAATTAATAACACAATTATCTCACCTAAAAGTACATACTATGTTTCAAATCTATTAAAAATGTGTATATGTTTGTTTTTTCTCCAACTAACCCCTCTTTCTACTGAAATAAAAAAAGAAAATTTCTGTGTTTCAAATTCTTGTAGTAAGTGCACCTAAAATATAAATGCAAGTGTGATTTCAGTTAAATAATGTGAAGTTGGAAAGGGAATCAGAATAGTAATAGTGAAATGTTGTGTAACTTTTATTTGGAGATTAGGTCTAATTCTAAGGTAAGGGGAGAGGTAAGCAAGATTTATAACAGATTTACAAAATATCTGCAAATAATTATTTTATATTTTAAAACCTTAAACTGATTGTAGAGATTTGAGTCAGGGTCATAAGGGTGAAGATGGAGAAGAATTTGCTGCAGTTAGAGACAATCCTTAAATATAGCATTGTTTAAGTGGTACAAATTTTCTATTTCCTTTACTAACCTTTAAGCATAAAATTTAAATTTTAGGATTTTGTCAAATTGAAAAGAACCACAGAGGTCCCAGTGATGCTTTTTATAAATGAAGAAACTGAGACTTACGGAATTAAAATGTCTGACCCAAGGTCAATCATTTATTTTAAGAAGTTCATAAGCATGCCCTCCAACTTCAAAATAGGTACTCTTTCCCCTACACCCTCTCGATGCTTTTGGACTGTTATTGTTAGAAGTAAAGTGCCCAGAATAAAGGAGTTACTATCTCCATGACCTTGAATAAATCATTTATCTCTGAAGAGCTTCAATTTCTCCATTTGTGAAATGTATAAGTTTGAGTGGATTCTAAGTTTCAGAGGAAGTACTCATTTTCATATCTTTAAGACAAAATTTAGAGGGAAATATGTTTCCTATTTGCAATGAATTTAAGAGCATGCTATATGGAGTGAAGATTAACCACCTTATGTAGATATAGAGGCATCACTAAAATAAATAGAAGCTATAAGGATGGGCATACAAGAAATTTTAGGGGGAAATACCTTAACAATTAGAATTCCCCAGTAATGAAATGAAATGCATCATGAGATGATGAACTACCTATCATTTAAGAGCTACTGACAAACTATCAAGTTTGTAATATCCTAAAAATCTTCATTTATTTTCAGGATTTAATAATTTAAAACTTTACAAAGACTTCTAAGATATCCTTTATGCTGCAGAAAAGATACCCAAAGGAAGTAAAAGGATCATAAATCTGGAAGATAGAGGGGATTTTAGAGACCATTGAGTTTTATCAACTTATTTATGAGGAAACAGAAGAAGTTTCCTCCCTAGTTTTCATAATTATCAAGTATCTGAGGTAGAATCTAAACTAAGGTCCTCCTGCCTCTGAATCTAACGTTTTATGCATTATATCATATAGTTGCCTTGTTTATGTAGAATAAACTTATAATAATCCTAAGAATGGTTCACTTATAATACGCCTTTCCTCATAACAATCCTGAGAGGCAATCATTAGATAACCTCCCAAGTCCTCTCTAACTCTTAAATTGGTTTGTTGGCATAAGAAAGCAGCAGGATTCTTTCAAACTGCAGTAATTTAGTTATCTTTGTGCACAAGTTGCCCTGTAAAAAACGTCATCACATTTGACTCATCATTTGAGTGGGTTATTTATGATAAAAACTCAAGTTAATAATATTGTTCTGTGAAGTGGTTGAAGGAGAATTAAATTGTTCACACTATGCATGGGGAAAAAAGAAAATAAGTGCCACAACCAATGAAAAGGTCTACAGTTATCCCTTGAGTCATTATGAGTTGTGAACCTATTTTAGTCAGTGCTGAACTTTTCAAACAGAAGCCAATTTACTGAAACAGCTATGTTATTTCTTATAAATAAATCAGGAAATAGCAGAAGTAATAGTAGGTTTTAATTTTCTTAAGGAATTTCAAGTTTTGTACATAAAAGAGAAACAGTATTTTATGGGTATGAAACAAAGTGGTATAGAAGAAATATATGTGAATCAGGAAAGATGGTAGTGTTTGGACAAGAGAGCCAACTTCCATCTGATCTTTGCTAATAAAAAGTTGTTTTCTTGAGCTACTTAGCTTTATGCAATGGGAAGTGCCTTCAATTTGTATTCAAAGGACCTAAATTTGAATCCTCAATTCTGTTACTTATTATTCCTGTAACCTTTATAAATTTAGGACTTTGTACTTCATGCTCTTTGAAGGTTATTTGTTTCCTAGATATATGATCCTATTGTCCTATGATCATTATTATGTCAGATTAAAATTCTGTACTTCATTTTCCTCATCTGCAAGATGAGGCTGTTGGACTAAATGAACTCTAAGTTCCCTTACACCTTGTACATTTTAATTTTGACTATTTGGCATTTTGCCCTAATTCTTAGTATCCTTGTCTTTAAAATAATTTAAAAAATTGTTTCTGACATCTCTAAAATGAAAACCACCTTAATTTCTCAAGTTCCCCCCCCCTCCATAAGCATTTAAGTGAAACTCCAGAGATTGCTATGACTGAGTATATCATCAAGATTACAAACTTAGCACCGGTTTTATTTTTTTTAAGGTTTCTCTACAGTATATTACTTTTCCCTCTATACATACTTAACATGTTTTCTAAACAACTTTAATGCTGAAACACAGCACTTGATCCATAAGTTTTTTACTTTAAGAGAGATACATACCCTTATAAGGTATTCTTTGCTCCTAGTGAAGCTAAATTTACCCTATAAATTTTCATTACCAAATAATATATATATTTCACTCTAGATATCCTGTACTTTATTACTTTCACAAAAACTATATATATATATGTGTGTGTGTGTGTGTATGTGTGAATGTATATATACATAAATAAATATATAATTCTTGTATAGGTATATTTTATATATGTAAATTAAATTTTATAAAGTGCTTTCCTCAAAACAATCTTGTAAGGTAAGCACTAGATGAACTCTATGTGTGTATGTAGGTGTGTATATATAATGTATGTATATATGTATACATACATATAATTACCCTACACATTTATACATGAGAGTATATACACATATATGCATACATACACATATGTATGTATGCATTGTGTGTATTTGTAGCTGTTATTTGGTCTAAATCTGTGATTTCACTTCTGTGGGATAATTGATTATATAAGAATATTCTCTATACACATACATCTTCAAAGAACATTCCAGGCATGGAGGACAGAAAATACATATATATATATATATATATATATATATATATATATATACATATATATATATATATACATATATATATATATATATAATCAGGAGCTGGAATATTGGTTGTTAAAAGCAGAGAAAAAAGCTAGTTTAGCTCTTTTGCAAAGTATATAGGGTACAGTAAAATATAAGCCTTGTAAGGTAGAGTGGAGTCAGGTTATTAAAAACTTTAAAAGCCAAATTATATTTTAGATTTGATACTGAAAATAATATGGAGTCACTGGGGTTGTTGAGCATGGAGATGACATAGTTAGACTTACATTTTAGGGGAAAAAAGCAACTTTGGCATCATAATGACAGATACATCATAGTGGGGAAAGAATAGAAGCAACCAAAAGATTATTGATTATATAGCTACGTAATAATGAGGGTCAAGTCAAGGTTGTAATTGTGTGAGCAAAGAGAGTAAGACTTATGTGAGTGATACAATGAAGTCAGAAAAGAAAAGATAGGACTTAAAAACATTATATTAGGGGGGTGAGTTTGAAGGGGGAAATAAGGATTACGGTAAGGTTGAATATGGGTGCCTGGAGAAAAAGTTTTGCCGTAGACAGTAATAGGAAAGTTGGGAAGAGGGAAAGATTTTGGAGAAATAAGAGTTCTATTTTGGCCACATATTTAGAATGCATATAGTGCATCTAGTTCAAGATGTACAAAAGGAGATTGGGATGTATGACTAAAGTTCAGTAATGAGAATGCATAAGTAAATTTGGAAATCATGAACATAAAAATAATAATTGGATCCATGGGAGCCAATAGAATAGAGGAAGAAGAGAAGAGGGCTCAAGACAGAATCTTGGAGGACTCCCATATTTATTTGTATTATTGACTATGTGTATTGTTACATGTGAATTCATTTTCAGTTCAATATATTAAAGAGAACTGTTCATGCAGGAAAAAACCTCAATTGAAAGAGATTTACATAACTACAACTGACTACAACTTAGAAGCTTAATATTTCTTTGTTAATATATAGAAACAGATGGGGGAAATAGGCAATTCTTTTCTGAGTTGCTGATGCCTCCTAATTCAATTTAATGGCCAATTTCGTTGCTGTTTAAAGCAACCATTTCAGTGCCACTGATAATCATGAAATATTTGTTCTCTATTTGTTTCTCCCTCTCTGTAGCACTCTCTTTCCTTCTGCTTTTTCATGTCCAATATTAATAATATGGAATAAAAATATTATAAGGCTAAAAATATGTGAGACCTATAAATAGAATTCACAATAATTTATGATTTTAGCTTCTCATTTTCCCCCTCTGCTCTTTTCAATTACTTATTGATGGTGATTGATTAAAAAATAACAATAATTTGAAATTAATAACAATTCACAGTTATATGGTTCTTTTGAGTTTGGAAAGGAGAAAGAATTGACATTTTGGTTCTTCTCCAAGTCTAGATAGTCAAAGTTTAGCTATCACTGTTGTTGCTGATGTTGTCCTATCATTCATGCTTAACTTTCATGACCGCATTTTGGATTTTCTTGGCAAAGATACTAAAATAGTTTGCCGTTTCCTTCTCTAGCTCAGTTTACAGATGAGGAAACTGAGACAAATAGGATTAAGTGACTTATACAGGGTCCCACAACTAATAAATTTCTAAGGCTGTCTTGGAACTCAGATCTGTCTGGTTCTAGACTTAGTGCTCTATGAACTGGGTCACCTAGCTGCTCCACAGTTTTTAAATGAAATTGAATGAACTTATCCTTCTATCTGTCTATCTATCATCTCTATATCATAGCAATTTTAATATAATAAATATTTTAGCAATCCTATGTTTCTTATTATAGTTTTAAAAACACTATTCTGAGAAAGGGTCCATGACACTTCCCAAACAGTTGAGAATTCCTTGTTTAGAGTAAAGGTGGTAAATATTGCTAAAGGACTGAATGAAGAAGAATGTGATTCTAAATTTGAATAAGTCAATTTATCTGAATTGTTTTCTAAAAGAGATTAGCCTGATTGTCCTTATGTGGCAAAAATTATGAATACATTCATTTCTGAATGGGAAAGAGTTAGATTAGAAAAGAATAAATATGTAATTGCTGGACTGGGCAGTAGTTAGAATTTAAAGTGATACTGTGATCATATAACTACACTGAAATAGACTCATGATTCTGTTTCCTTAGCTGATGTTTTTATATTGTTCAGTTCATGATTAAAAGCTGAAACTGGAATGTCAAGTCATAGAAATTTAAAGCTACGTAAATGTTGAAAATCTTGTAAATACTCTAGATTTCCAAATGAGAAAAATAAAGGGTTAAGAAGTAAAGTGATTTGTTCAAGGTTACAGTACTTAGTAAACAAAGTTAGAGCTAAAGTAATGAATGGCCTGTTGACCTCAATTATAATATTCTTTCTTTTTTTTATTATTAATACTCTTTATTTGAAAAACATATGTATGGGTAATTACTAAACATTAACCCTTACAAAGCTTTCTGTTACAAATTTTTCCCCCCTACTCCCCACCTCTCCCCTACATAGCAGGATATCCACTACATGATAATTATGTTAGAATACTTAAATCGAATATATTTATAGTTATTGCCACACATCATTTTTTTTCTTCAGGAGAAATCGTATCTATAAGAAATAATAATACAATAAAGGAAATACAATGCAAGCAAACATCAATAGGGAACATGAAAATGTTATGTTGTGGTCCACATTTCACATCCCTCACTCTGAGTGTATATGGCTTTTTTCACAATTGTAATTGGTTTGAAGCATTTCATTGTTGAAGACAGTCATGTCCATTAGAACTGATCCTCATATAGTACTGTTGTTGCTGTGTACAATGATCTCCTGGTTCTGCTCATCTCACTCAGCATCAGTTTATGCAAGTCTCTCCAGGCCTCTCTGAAATCGTTCTGCTGGTCATTTCTTACAGAGCAATAATATTCCATAACATTCATATACCATAATTTATTCAGCCACTCTCCAATTGATGGACATCTACTCAGTTTCCAGTTTCTAGCCACCACAAAAAGAGCTACCACAAACATTCTTGCACATGTGGGGCCCTTTCCTTCTTTTATGATTTCTTTGGGATATAAGCCCAATAGAAACACTGCTGGGTCAAAGGGTATGCACAGTTTGATAACTTTTTGAGCATAGTTCCAAATTGCTCTCCAGAATGGTTGGATCCGTTCACAACTCTATCAACAATGCATCAGTGTCCCAGTCTTCCCACAATCCCTCCAACATTCATCGTTATCTTTTCCTGTCATCTTAGCCAATCTGACAGGTGTGTAGTGGTACCTCAGAGTTGTCTTAATTTGCATTTCTCTGATCAATAGTGATTTGAAGCACCTTATCATATGATTATAAATAGTTTTAATTTCATCATCTGAAAATTGACTGTTCATATCCTTTGACCATTTATCAATTGGAGAATGGCTTGAATTTTTATAAATGTGAGAGAAATCTCTATATATCTTAGAGATGAGACCTTTATCAGAACCCCCAAATGTAAAGATGATTTCCCAATTTGATGCTTCCCTCCTAATATTGTCTGCATTAGTTTTGTTAGTACAGAAACTTTTTAACTTAATATAATCAAAATTATCTATCTGGTGTTCAATTAAGAGTTCCAGATCTTCCCTGGACATAAATTTATTCCATCTCCACAGGTCTGAGAGGTAAACTATCCCATGTTTTTCTAATTTGGTTATAACATCATTCTTTATATCTAGATCATGAACCCATTTAGATCTTATCTTGGTGTGCGGTGTTAGGTGTGGATCCAGCCTTAGTTTCTTCCACACTAGTTTCCAATTATCCCAGCAGTTTTTGCTGAATAGTGAGTACTTATCCCAAAAGCTGGGGTCTTTGGGTTTATCAAACACTAAATTGCTAACATTATTACCTAGCTTGTCCTGATATCCTATTCTATGCCACTGATCGACTGCTCTATTTCTCAGCCAGTACCAAATGGTTTTGATGACTGCTGCTTTATAATATAGTTTTATATCTGGTACAGCAAGGCCACCTTCATCTGTCTTTTTTTTTCATTAATTCCCTTGAAATCCTTGACCTTTTGTTCTTCCAAATGAACTTTGCTACTATTTTTTCTAGATCTGTAAAATAATTTCTTGGGAGTTTTATTGGTATGGCACTAAATAAGTAAATTAGTTTGGGTAGTATTGTCATTTTTATTATATTCGCTCAGCCTACACATGAGCACTTAATGTTTTTCCAATTGATTAGGTCTGATTTTATTTGTGTGGAAAGTGTTTTGTAGTTTAGTTCATATAGTTTCTGACATTTTCTTGGCAGATAGATTCC
>JAJPUD010006751.1:50651-75169 GCA_023553655.1 Myrmecobius fasciatus
GTTTTCACCCTACCTGGTTTAGCTATCAGCACCATATCTGTATCATAGAAGGAATTTGGTAGTATACCTTCTGTCCCTATTTTTTCAAATAGTTTGTATGGTATTGGAATTAATTGTTCTTTAAATGTTTGGTAGAATTCACATGTAAATCCATCTGGCCCTGGAGATTTTTTCTTAGGGAATGGTTAATAGCTTGTTCTATTTCTTTTTCTAATATGGGGCTATTTAAATAAGTTTTCTTCTTCTGTTAACCTGGGCAATCTATATTTTTGTAGATATTCCTCCATTTCATTTAGATTATCGAATTTATTGGCATAAAGTTGGGCAAAGTAACTCCTAATTATTACTCTAATTTCCTCTTCATTGGAGGAAAGTTCTCCCTTATCATTTCTGAGACTAACAATTTGATTTTCCTCTTTCCTTTTTCTGATCAAATTAACTAAAGGCTTATCTATTTTGTTGTTTTTTTCGTAAAACCAACTCTTAGTTTTATTTATTAATTCAATAGTTTTCTTATTTTCAATTTTATTAATCTCACCTTTTATTTTCAGAATTTCCAATTTGGTATTTGATTGAGGATTTTTAATTTGCTCTTTTTCTAGTGTTTTTAATTGTAACCCTAATTCATTGATCTTCTCTTTCTCTATTTTATGCAAATAAGCATCTAGAGATATAAAGTTACCCCTTATAACCACTTTGGCCGTATCCCACAAATTTTGGTATGTTGTCTCCTTATTGTCATTCTCCTGGATGAAATTATTGATTGTGTCATGTGATTGTGTGTGATAATTTGTTCTTTCACCCATTCATTATTCATGATTAGATTATTTAATTTCCAATTAACTTTTGGTTTATTTTCTCCTGGCCTTATATTACATGTAAGTTTTATTGCATCATGATCTGAAAAGGATACATTTACTATTTCTGCTTTTCTACATTTGATTTTGAGGTTTTTATGCCCCAACACATGATCAATTTTCGTATAAGTTCCATGAACCCCTGAGAAAAAAGTATACTCCCTTCTATCACCATTCAATTTCCTGCAGAAATCAGTCATACCTAACTTATCTAACATTTTGTTTATCTCCCTAACTTCTTTCTTATTTATTTTGTGGTTTGATTTATCTAATTCTGAGAGAGCAAAGTTGAGATCTCCCACTAGTATAGTATTACTGTCTATTTCTCCTTGCATCTCTGTTAGTTTCTCCTCTAGGAATTTGGATGCTAATACCACTTGGTACATATATGTTTAGTATTGATACTGCTTCATTGTTTATGGTACCCTTTAGTAAAATATAGTTTCCTTCCTTATCTCTTTTAATTAGATCTATTTTTGCTTTTACTTGATCTGAGATAAGGATTGCTACCCCTGCTTTTTTTTGTTCACTTGAAGCATAAAAGATTCTGCTCCAGCCCTTTACCTTCATTCTGTATGTATCTCTATGTTTTAAATGTGTTTCTTGTAAACAACATATTGTAGGATTCTGGCTTTTAATCCAGTCCGCTATCCGTTTCCATCTTATGGGAGAGTTCATACCATTCACATTCACAGTTAAAATGACTATATCTATATTTCCTGACATCTTATTTACCCAAAGTTATATTTTTCTCTTCCCTTTCCCCTTACTCCCTTCCCCCCTCCCCAGTATTTTATTTTTGATGACCACCTCCCTCTAACAGTTCTCCCCCCTTTAAAACCCTCCCTCTTTTATACACCTTTCCCCTAATCCTTCTATTAATTTATCCCTTTCTTTTCCTCCTTTCCCTCCTATTTCCCTATCCAGAGGGCCAAGTTTTGCCCTGAAATCAAATGTGTCTGATATGCTCCTTTAGAGCCCAATCCAATGAGAGTAAGATTTACACAATACTCATCACCCTCCCTTCTTTCCCTCAATTATATTAGATTTGCTATGTCTCCTCATGAGACTTTGCCTTATTTTTCCTCCTTTTTTTTTACTTTATTTTACCTCCTTTCCCCTCCCCCCCTTTTTTTACAGTATGATATACCTTCCACCTCTAATTTCTTTTCGATTATTATCAAAGTAAAATCAAATTATACCCCCATTCTTTAAGGATACCCCTAGTAGAGATATAGTTCTCAAGAGTTCTTTTCTTTTTACCTTTTTAAGTTTCTCTAGAGATCTGTGTTTGGAGGTCAAATTTTTTGTTCAGATCTTGTTTTTTCATTGGAAATAGGTGAAATTCTCCTGTATCATTGAATGACCATCTTTTTCCCTGGAAGATGATGCTCATTCTAGCTGGATAGCTTATTCTTGGCTGTAATCCAAGTTCTTTTGCCTTTCAGAATATCTGATTCCAGGCCCTTCTATCCTTCAATGTGGAAGCTGACAGATCCTGTGTAATTCTAATGACAGTTCCTCGGTATTTGAACTGTTTTTTTCTAGCAGCTTGTAATATCTTTTCCTTGGTGTGATAGTCCTGAAATTTGGCCACAATATTCCTTGGGGTTTTAATTTTGGGGTCTCTTTCAGGAGGTGATCGGTGGATTCTTTCAATACCAACTTTGCCTTCTGATTCTAAAACATCAAGGCAATTCTCTTTCATGATTTCTTGGAAGATAGCATAAAGGTTCTTTTTTTCATCATGACTTTCCAATAATTCTTAGATTGTCTCTCCTGGATCTGTTTTCCAAGTCAGTTGTTTTTCCTAGGAGATATTTCATATTTTCTTCTATTTTTTCATTTTTTTGTTTTTGTTGATTGATTCTTGAAGTCTTATTGAGTCATTCATTTCAATTTGTTCAATTTTAATTTTTAAGGTATTATTTCCTTCAATTATCTTTTTTAGCTCCTTTTGTAACTGGCAGTTTGCCGAGTTGACTTTCGGTCTGGGGCTGATCTGGCTAGATCCGCACTAGGACCACACTTTCAGCTGCTTTCAATCCACCCTTTATCAAAGGTAGACCTGCCAAAGCACCTGCCCGCAAGCGGAGCAAAGTGGCCCAAGGGTCTCCCAGGGACTTCCTGGCAGCCTAAAATCTTCTGGTCCATCCCAGCCCCGGACTTGCACCCTGGCTGCGCACTGGCGTCCGAGCGCCGGGAGCTGCTCGATCCCCTGCCCGTCTAAAACTGACCTCAGAAGTTCTTTCAAAGTAGATATTTGATAGAAGTGCATTGTAGTCCAAGTGTTTGGTGAAGCCCTCACTCCAGAACCAGTTCAGAGGCTCAGTTTGTCTGTGTCTGAGGGAAGGTCTCAGGAGCTTACAGAGAATGCTGTCTGCAGTTCGCCATCTTGGCTCCGCCCCCAATTATAATATTCTTTCAATCAACTATATTATTTCTCAAGTTTATATAAGACAGATAATGCAGAGTTGAACTAGTTTTCATCAACTATCTTTCAAATACATTCTTTCATTGAAGATAAATTTAAAAAGAACAAAACTATGAATTAAATTTTATATGAGATTATCACTATGTAAAGACCTCTTTCCTACTCTTCAGAATTATATAGCAAAGGCTTTGCTTTTGTTTTCCTTCATGTCACTGATTAATAATTAGACATTATTAATTAATGATTTGTTTTGCTATGGTTCTCTGAATATACATAGATCTAAGGACATACTTCAGTTGTTGGCAATCCAATCTACTTCAGGCCACAAAGTTAAGAATTTGCTTTTGTTTTATGAAAGGAGATGTACTCAAGTAAGAGAAGAAATGCTTGAATGGGAATCTGGAGACTTATGTTCTACTTCCACTTTGGTCATAAATATTTATAGAAACAGAAATGATTAGAATTACAAAGTAACTTGGGGTTCAGCTAGTTCAATTTTTATTTTAGATTCAAGAACACTTAGAACCATAGTGGCATGGTAATAAAGCTAATTATTATTGTTGTTGATAATAATTTTAATTTAAGTTTTGTGTAATGATTTATATAATGATTTGCATGTCTAATCTTATTGGTCACAGGTCTGAATATTTCTTCTCTAATATCACTTCAGGCTTTGCCTCTTCTTCCAGGCTCACCATTACTCAATAATTTTTTCTCCTCTGAGGTTCATTCAACTTTTATATATCACTAATCAATATTATAATGGCTATTGTCTCCCAAACTCCAAGTCACTTTTCTTTCTTCTTTAATGAGTATGGTATATGGTTTACCATCTTTCCCTTCTCCAGAACTCTTGCCTTCATACTAAGGAATTTCAAAAATGCATTCTGATATTTCTTCAAATACCCTAATCTCACAATTCTTTACAACTATTCATTTCTTATTACCTTACTCTTCCATCCCATCACAGTTAACAACAACAAAAGCTAATATTTATGAAATATTTGTTACATTCCAAGCACTGTGCTAGAAGGTAGGCACTATTATTATTATTTCTGTTTTATAGCTGAGGAAAATAAGGCAAATAGATGTTAAATAAAATGTCCACAGTCACACAGTTCAAAACTATTAGAGGTCAAATTTGAACTCAGGTCTTCCTGACTCCAGGCATAGCACTGCACTATTTTGCCCCATATAGAATTGGTTACCACAAGTGTTCCATCTCCATGTTCATAAATTCTAAAACTTCTCTGATCATATTCTGCTTTTTTTCCAACTCTAACTGCTTGCACTTACAATAGGTCTTCATCTTCCATTCCATTTAATCCTCATTTCTTTCATAGACAGTCACTCCTGCACTGGCTAAACTCACTTCCTTTCTTCATACTGATCCCTTAGGAAAGCAATTCAAGGTCTTCTTTTTAGTCCCTTGCCTCCTTATTGTATTTTATCTTCTTTCTGCCAATAACCATCCCAATTCCCTCAATAAACTGACTCTTTTCAAGCTCTTTTGTTCCTGAATGAAACTGGAGAAAACATTAAACTATTCTGACTGGGTCCACAATCAATTTATGCCACATAATCTGAATTAGGTCCTTCCTGAGACAAAGTAAGTCTTTTACACCTAATCAATTCACTATCCCACTAACCACAGAGACTCTTAAGAAGCTTGGCATTTCTCCTCATATGTTTCATATCTCTCTCTATCCCTGTCCTCTTAGCTGATAACTTTGTCTTATATTTGAATGAAAAAAAAATTGAAGCCATTTTTCAAGAACTCTATCTTCTTCCCTCCTAATCTCACATTATTTAGATGTCCTTCACTACTGTCTCTTACATTAATCTCTCTTTCACACATAAAGGTGACCCTTTTCCTCAGCAAGACAAATCCCTCCTCATGCTCAATTGATCTTTTTCTATTCTGTCCTGTCCAGTAGATTGGTCTTTTATCATCCTTACTTTCTTACTAATTCTTTGATCATGTCCTATCTACAAATATACCTATGTCTCATATTCTCAAACACTCCTCATATGAAATATCCACATTTGCTAACTTTTATTCTATAACTTCTAACCATGATAGAAAGGTTAAACTGAAGTCATCTACACTGAGTACTTGATTTGGTATCCTTTCTCTATTTTTAACTTTTTAGCATGGCTTCTGACTTTATTGCTCAAATAAATTGTCTCTTTCCAAAATTATCAAAGGTCTTTTTAAAAAATTTTAATAGTATATCGTTTTCATACTTATAGATAAAGATGGATTTCAACATTTTTGTAAGATTTTGAGTTACCTCTTTTTCTTCCTTCATTCCTTACCTTCTCATTCCCCACACCAGCAAGCCATCTGATATAACTTACATGTGTACATTTGTTTTTAACATATTTCCATATGAGTCATATTGCAAAATAAAAATCAGGGTAAAAGTGAAAAACCACAAGAATAGATAAAATAAAACAAAAGACAAAAACCTTAAAATAGTTCTCTTTGATTTTCACTCAGTCTTTATAGTTCTCTTTCTGGCTGTGGGTGGCATTTTCCATCCAACATTTATTGGAATTGTCTTGGTTCACTGATCCAAGGACTAAGAAAAATTAAGAACTAAAAACTAAGAAGAACTAAGTCTATCATAGCTGATCATCAGACAATCTTGTACATACAATTGTATGTGCAATGTTATCCTGGTTCTGCTTACTTAACTCATCAAGTTCACATAAATCTTCTCAGGCTTTTCTAAAATCAGCCTATTCATCATTTCTTATAGAGCAATAGTATTCTATGACATTCATATATCATAATTTATTCAGCCATTCCCCAACTGATGGACATATACTTATTTTCCATTTCTTTGCCACCACAAGAAGAGCTGTTACAAATATTTTTGCTTATGTCTATTCTTTCCTATCTATTATAATATCTTTGGGATACTGACAATATCTTTTAATCACACATACAATGATCTTTTAATCTTTGATCATCCTCTTTTTCCTGACACTTCTCTCTAGGTTTTGATGACATTTCTCTTTTCACATCTAACTGATAACTCCTCAATCTTATTTGCTGTGTCATCATCTAATTCATCCCCACTAATTCTGGGTGTCCCCCAAGGCACTTTCCTGGCTTTTCTTCTTTTTTCCTACTATATTTTTACCTCTGATTAATTCACTTATCTCTTTCCCACAATGAGATGACTGATGCCAGTTCCAATGATCTTGTAATAAAGAGAGCAATCTACACCCAGAGAGAGGATTGTAGGATTTGAATGTGGACCACAACATAATATTTGCAATCTTTTTGTTGTTGTTCACTTGCATTTTGTTTCCTTACACATTTACTTTCTTTTTTTTGATCTGATTTTTCTTGTACAGTAAGAGAATTGTATAAATATGTTTACATATATTGGATTTAACATATATTTTAACATATTTAAGATATATTAGGTTGCTTGCCATCTAGGGAAGGGGGAGGGGAAAAGAAAGACAAAATCTGAAACACAAGACTATGTAAGGCTCAATGTTGTCAAATTATCTGTGCACATGTTTTGAAAATAAAAAGCTTTATAAAAATAAAAAGAATCAATTTTAAAAAATGATTAATTCACTTATCATTTCTATGCAAATTATTTTGCTTGATTTTTCTTCCAACCGCAATTCACATCTCTAATTGCTGATTGAATATCTTAAATTCAATATGCTCAAAATTGAGTTCATTGCTTCCCCCCAAACTTCCTCCTATTTTTAATTTCTTTATTATTGTCTATTGCACCACCCTCCTCCCAGTTATGCACACTCACAACATAGTGTGATCCTCAACTGCTTATTCTCTCTCACCCACTATATACAATAATTTGTCAAATCTTGTCTCTGTCTCATCTCTCATCAATAAAACTTTCTCTTTTGACATTGTCATCACACTGATGCATCATCTCTCATCTCTCTCTTAATGAATTATTTTTATTTTTATAAATATTACAATAAGGTGCTAAAAAAGAAGAGAAATAGAAGAAACAGGGGGAAATGGGTGAGAAGGAATTTAAGATTGATGAACTAAAGGATACTAACTAAAGGATATGACTAAAGGATGAACTAAAGGATATGACAAGGACAATCTTTTAGACATATCACTCTCTTTATTTCTGAGTATTAAAGGATAAATGCCAAGTAATACCTCAATATAACCCGCAATCCCAATTTCTTTTGTGCCTTAGTCTTTTTATTCTGGATTTTGGCTATAAAATATTGGGACTCACCTTCTTTACCTGACAGGGGTGTGACCAAGGCCTTGGAACACTGCCCCAATGCAGCTGATACTGCTATGTTTATTATCTTCAATAACCTTTTGATTAATATCCCTGATCTAGTTCATCCTCTACTCAGCTGTCAAACTAATTTTCCCAAAACACAGAAATATCTAAATAGTTTAAGCATCTCATTCAATAAATCCCAACTGTTTCCTTATTGGCTTTAGAATAGAAAAATCTTGTTTGACTTTTAAAGTCCTTCCTAAACTAGCTCCTTTCCTATTTTTCCATTCTTATCACAACTTACTGCCTTCCATGCATTTTGCAATCCAGTGCTACTAGCCTCCTTACTCTTCTTCCTATCTGACAGATCATCTCTCAACTCTGGTTATCTTTCACTGGCTGTCAGTGATGTCTGGAACTCTTTCCCTTATCACATACAATTCCTGATTTTATCTTCCTTAAAATCTCAGTTAAATTTTCACCATCTACAAGAAGTCTTTACTATTTCTCATCAAACTTGATTCTTCTTCCCCCCCCCCCAAGAAAATTCCAAAACTATTTTCTTTCTCCACCAACTGCCCCCTCTTTTTAACTTGTTTATGTGCATGTGTCTGAGTGTATGTATGTGTGTGTTTGTGTGGGTGTATGTGTGTCAGAAATTGCTATCACCAGGCATGAGAGGAAATACTTTTTTTCTGCTTTAGAAATCTTAGATTTTGGGTTGTTTGTTGACAGTTATTGAACATATGAATACATAATGATGCTTCAATTACTCATTATCATCAAGAATTTAGATATTTCACAAAATGAATTTCCAATTGGGAGGGATTTGAGAGAGCATACAGATCAATGACATCAGTGGAAAAGACCATTAAAGTCTTAAGATGTAAAATGTCTCTTCAGAGGGTATTGAATTAGAAGATCTCTGAAGATTCTTCTAACTTTAAATTTATGTTGCTATGAATTTGAATCTGACCAATGTAAGAGCAGAACCAGAGATTTAGAGCTAGAATGGATATTGGAAACCAACATTCTCATTTTTAGAGAAGGAAAATGGATCAAGTCATGATGTAACTAAAGATAGCATAGGTGGAAAATGGTAAAATCACAAATTGAATGCAGCTTTTCTGTCTAAATTCAGCAATGTTTCTTCTTTACCATATTTCTTACCTTGGTTAATCAATTTCAGTCCTATACTTTCCCTTCAACCGAAACACAATTATAGGAATTAATTTTCTAAAATGTGTTCTTGGCATTACTTCACTCAATCAAGAGTTTGATTCCCCATTTAATGTATAGATACACTTATATGCATATATATATATGTGTGTGTGTTTATTTATACATATATATGTGTGTGTGTGTGTATATGTACTTACAGGCATGTGTGCATTTGCTTCTGAATGCATCCACACATTATATATATACACACATATAATATATATATATATAACATATATATATGCACATATATATGTGCATATATATATGTATATATATATATATATATTTGCAGAGAGAGAGAGAGAGAGAGAGAGAGAGAGACAGCTATATATATACATAGACACACAAATCATTTTAGATTGATCCCAGAGAAATGTGGTAGAATCACTAGATCATTGCTGATCAACTTATAATAACTATGGTCTATGATGAGAGGTGGAAAACAAACCACTAAAGTTGAAATAAGTTTAAATCCTGGTTATACTTCTAACTTGCAGTGTGACATTGAGCAAATCTTTCTGCTTTTTTCTGGCCAGAGTGAACTCACCTAGAACTTTCTGACAGATGCAAGAGACCATGAAAACTTAAATAAAAATGAATAGAAATGGGAACACAAAGGAATTATATTTCTTTTTAGCAGTTACTTAAGGAGATAAATCAATGGTAGTTTCAGAATTGCAAATATTTTGAAATTGCAAAAAAATGGAAGAATTAATTGTTTTCAAAGTAGCATTGCAAACTATCTATAATGAAGCAAATCTGAGGAGAGGGCAGTAAGTCATGATAGGGATAAATGCATGTAGCATTTAGAGATTTGGGATCAAACTCTATTTTTATCCAATCCTGTATGACTTTGGGAAGTCATGCATAATGGCCAAAATTACATGCACAACATTTTTACAAAGAGAGGTGATTTATAAACTTTAAAACACCAAAAAATATGAAATATTGTTATTATTCCGTATTCTTTGAAATAACTGAAATATTCTGACAGAGATGCAATTAAATCCACTAACTTCTAAAATTTCTGTTAGATTTTGGCAGTGAAATGCGTTTAACTATACTTTTCTTCTTATGCATTAAGCTGTTAGGGATGTTACATAATTGACTAGAGACTGGAACTTGTTACAGGTTTCTTGATGTCAATACTATGCAAATTCCACTAGAGCAACTCTACAAAGAAAAATGATGGCTCTGGGAATACAGGCCTCAGTGCCAAATCCTAACTGCTTAAGCTAAGTCCATTCAAGTGTAGCATTTATACTCTGGCTCATGTTTCCTGGAGTTTAGCCTGCTACATCTGCTCCTCAGGGAGCTAGGGAATAATACTAAGGGGTTTATGGTATCTCTTTTCTCAAGTGCCATTGATTTAGCATCCACCACTTGTGTGCTCCTTTCACGTTGTTAGGGACCAGTAACCAATGCCCCAGACCCATTTAACCACTTCTATCAAAAACTTTTACAAAGGGATATTTATTTCAAAAATATAACAAGGACAAACATACAAATATTTTCCCTAATTCTTCAAGGGTATATGTTCTCGCATATATTTCCTGTGTCTCTGAAACTGACTTTGTTCTGTTCCTACCAAGTTCCACCAAATTCATGACCAAAAGCAATATTAGTAATCTTCTCACCATTGTATTGCCAACCAGAACTAAGTGTAAAATATCTATGCATGGTTTACAATCTCTCTAAGGCACGTTCCCTACACTGCATTATGATTCCCAAAGAAGCAAACTACCTAGAGTGTTTGCATTTGTCCAACAAGCTGAAAGGGTCTGACCAGACTTCAGTGACACAAGACTCATTCATTAAGTGATGACTTGCTTCTACAATGCAGAAGACGTTGCTCTAGACAATGAAGATTCAAAAATATTGATATTGTATGATCATATAGCAAAAGGAATAAGCTTTTTAAGGGAAAAAGTAAATTAGCCTAAAGAGTAAAATCACCTAAGATGTGGAAATGACTCTCCCTGAGAATTGCTTTTATATAAGGTCTCCTTAAATTTAAGTTGGTCTCTTTGTGTTGTTTCCCTTTAGCTATGAATTTTCATAACTAACTTCCATTTATGACTCTTTAAAGTTTGAAAGTTTTTTGTGTCATGGACTTTATTTGCAATCATATGAAGCCTATGAAACCTTTCTCAGAATAATATTTTCAAATACATAAAGTAAAACACATAGGATTACAAAGGAAACCAATTATATTGAAATAATGAAATTATTCTTTTAAAAATCCATAGACCCCAGGTTAAGAATCCCAGCTCAGTATAAATTATAAGAGCTTCACAAGGGCATTGTAAACAGATAGTATTATTAGTATATTATTATGTTCACTTAAGGGATGAGGAAAAGTCAAAGAAGCAATTTGTTCATGGTCACATGACTAATAAGAAGCAGAACTAAGATATGAAGCCAATTCTTGCTAATTCCCATGTCTATCACGCTGCCAACTGTGCTTTGCTGTGTCCTTAACATCAAAAGTTGGGTTCAGATAGAGGAGGTAAGGAAATAAGATTGTAATATTTAAGGTAGATTTAAGGTAGTCTAGAACTCAGAGTTCGTCTAATCCAACCCACCCACACATTTTACCATTGAGGAAATTGAAACATAAAGAGATTAAGTAACTAATTAAGATCACATAAGTGGTAAGTCCTTAAGTCATTATTTCAGAAAATATTCAATGGATGGAGGGCCCTTGAATGAGGAAGGTTTGGGAAAAGCTTTTGGTAGACATTTTAATTGGAACTTGAAGCCAGAAAAGTCAGAAAGTAAAAATGAGAAGGGAGAGCATCCCATAGGAATGAGGGGACATTTGGTAAAAATGCTCAGAATCTGAAGATAAGAGTTACAAAGTTTCCAATCTAGTTCAGACTCATTGCCTCTCCTTTGGACTATTACAATGGCTTTCTAAGAAACCTTCTTGTCTCAAGTAGCTCTCAACACCAATCCATTCTGGCCTACTTGCTTGTTTCTCATGAATTAGGTTGCATCTTTGACATTTGTACCTTTGCAATTTCTACTGTCCCTCTATGCCTTTGAGACAGAATCACTGGCTTTGTTAAGACACAATTCAAATGACAAATTCTTCTGGAGACCTTGCTTTCCCCCATATATTAGTGCATTTCCTCCTAAGACTCTAGACTCAGGCAAGTTACTTGATAATACTCTTCCTTCTCTGCCAAATTGAGACATTTTCTACAACTCTCTATGGGGTTCTTGAAAAGACAAAAAGATACTAAATGTTAAAGAGCTTTGGAAGTGTTACATAATGCTATGCTATGATATTGATAGATTTTGAAATTATCTTGCATTCTAAAGGAGTTTTTCCCTAGATCATTTTGAAAACAATGAACTTATTTGTTGTACTAAAATTAAACCTAGAACAAATTGTAAAAGGAATCTTTCTTCATATGGAAAGAGGAAATGGCACAATTAACTCTTATATACACATACATACACACACATGTATATGTGTTTTAATTTTCTTTCTTTTTCTTTTTTTGTTTTGCAAGGCAATTGAGGTTAAGTGATTTCCCCAGAGTCACATAGCTAGTAAGTATTTAGTGTCTGTGGTCACATTTGAACTCAGGTCCTCCTGACTTCAAGGCCAAGGGCTCTATTCACTGTGCCATTTTATTAACCTTGTGTGTATGTTTTATAAATAAATTAGGGTCTGAAATTTACTTAAGGCTAAATTAGAAGAGACATATCTAAATCCAAGAAATTAATATTTCATATTTCTCTAATAAGTTAAGAAAGTACTAAATCTAGAAAAATATCTGTGTTTGAATCTTTTTGCAGTCACTTGTTAACTGTGTGACCTTGGTCAAGTCACTTAATTTCCTGACCCTAAGCTTTCTTAAATAAGGGATTTAGCCTCGATGACCTCTATGGTCCCTTTCAAGTCTAAATGTTTTATCAATTCTCCCAAAAATAATCTTAGTTTTTAACAGTATAAGAATTATTATCCCTGCTTTATAAGTAAGGAAACTAAAACTCAAGGATACACATTTGACAAATACTGATACCAGGATTTGAAACTAAATGTCTGGATTACATGGCCAGTATCCCTGTGCTATCATTATACTATCTCTGAAAATTAGAAATATAGCTTATGAAATAACATTGACAGACTGATTACCAATCTATGATTACATATGCTTCTTGAGAAGAACCTTTTAATAGATATTTTAAAACTCTGAATAATCCCAAAATTATTTATATTAATTTTAAGAAGGTTTTTCAAAAGGTAACAGTTTGGTGAAAAATATTTTGCAAACTAAAATACTTATTTGTCTTCCCAGTGTTTTTCTACTAATCTTATGTTTTATTTTACTTCTTCTTATGACATTCCTACAAGTTATTATCATGATCATTATAACAAGAGAGAAACTGAGATCCAGAAAAAATTAATTATCTAAATGTTAGCTAAATGTGAAATGAAAATTGTTTTCTGTTTTCTTAAACCTTAATCTAGTGCTTTCTCCACTAAAATAACACTCTTGGTGTAAATTAAAATGAATATGTTGGCATTTTGTGACTTTACATTAGCTTGTTAATGCTGATAAGAATTTAGGTTTAAAGAATGGCTACTTATTGTTAATACTAGTTTTAGCTACTAATACACTTGAATAAATGAGAGTTGACTGCAATATGCAAAGTCCTAGCTTTCATTTACAGGCATTATCCAATTTGGTTAACAAGTTTAGCTAGAATAAGGATTGTTCATCTCACATAAACTGGATTTGCCTCTGGCAAATTCTAGTCCTAAATAAAAAGATATGCCTCCAAAGTCATTCTTGCCAATTATATCCTGTCACTCACTAAGCATAAGTGTTACTTGTATTAGGATAACCTACTTAGCCAAGATGTTGAATTTTCTAAATTTTCAAAAATTTACCTGAAGCTGATGAAATAAAAGAAAAGGAAGGAAAAAGATAGTAGAAAGAACAGATAGGAAGATTTTAGGTTGAAGAAACTTTAGGAATAACTTCCTGAATTTGCAAACTTTTTAAAAGTGAAATTCATAGTCTTTTCAGGAGATATTAAGTACCTCGACTTTCTAGTGGTCAAGAAAATCTTGGATGACTATATGTCAATATTATTATAGAGGAGATTCAAGTTCTAGTCCAATTCATTTTAACGAACTTCCAATAAATGTTTTTAAATGACTCCTATACATGAAACAATATGGTAAGCAATGGAAATGAAAAATAAAAACAAAACATTAAAGTGTTTTCCTTTAGGAAGTATATATTCTTCTGATATTGACCTAGATTTTTTTTCCTGTGGTCCCTTCCAACTCATATACTATAATTCAATGATTTTGAAAGCTAAATGACACAATTATTATTGTGTTCTCAGGGAGTAGGGAAGTAATGTGCTGTACCTAGGGACACAGAAATCCCATTTTTCTGCAAGTCTTTATGTAATAATACAAACTTTGTCATAGTTTTTGAAGAATATTGGATTTCAAATCAAGAGATCTGAATCCTAGACACTTCCCTTGACTAAATTGTGTGACTTTTGTAAAATTATTTTCCTTTGCATGCTTAATATCATATGATCATAGGTATTTTCTTGGAGAAAACTCAGGAGTCATCTAGTACTGAAACAGTGATTTTATATAGAAATAACTTTTTATAATCCTACCAACATAAGCAGAGAGGGGATTAGAACCATTTACTTTATAAATAGTTCATTGACTTTAATGATCTGGTTGTATCAACTGCTATTATGTAGCTTGACCTCCTCCTTTCTTCCTTTTTCCCGCAATTGTATTATTAAAATGATACAAAAGAGACAACTTTTTTTTCTGATATTGTATCTATTAATAGAGCAAGGCTTAATATAGAAAATGGAAAAATAGAGAATTGGTTATCACTGTAAAGTAAAACTGGTCTGATTGGGGATAGTTGATATAGTATTAACTCATTTTCACCTAAAATAAATTTTTCTTCTACAGAATTTGGTAGACATGAGATCCCTGAGTCTCTCATTGTCCAGGCTAAGCAGTCCAAGTTCCTTTAACCCATCCTCCTATAGTGAAGCCCTTCATTATTCTTATTGCCTTGCTAAAAATTCTTTCTAGTTTGTTAATATTCTCTCTAAAAATGTAATGACTGGAACTAAACACAGTACTACAAATGTGATAATGATTAGAGAAGGATACAGTGAAACTCTCATCTCCCTTAGCCTTAGCCTTTATTCCTTTCTAAATACAATTAACAATCTTTCACATTTTGGGTCTATGAAGTGAAGCTTTTGACTCAATATTGAGCTTTTTACTTCCTAGCCACATTTTTTCCTATCAGAATTTGTAAAGATGATTTTTCTAGATCCACAGTTATCCTTATTACATTCACTTCTAAGATTCAATTTAATGTTCTAGTTTGTTGATTGTAGTTCTACTCATTTGTTATAACTCAATATTCACAATGTTTGAGTCAATTCAGTCCAGAGATTTTGAGTTTTATTGATTATGTTTATTATTTGCAGGCCTCCTAAGAGTGAGAGAGATTGCTATGCTAAATAGGAATAGGAATGCCACTGTCTTCCTTTTCCTGAAGCTCAGGGTCACGACTTATTTACTCTCACAGAGAACTAATGTCTTCAATGGTTCTTTCTTGAACAAGTCTCACTAAACTTTATTGTTAGATTTTCTATTACTCTACTTTTAAGAGGAAGAAAGGAAAGAAAGAAAAAAGGAAGGAAGGAAGGAAGAAGGGAAGGAAGGAGGGAAGGAGAGAAAGACAGATAAAGAGAGATAAGGAGGGAGGAAGTGAAAAGAGGAAGAGTGGGAAAAATCCAATAAACTATAAATCCCAGCCAAAAGAGAATTTGTGCAGGCTTAAGAATTCCCATTTTTTATCCATTTAACTATTGAATTGCACGAACTTTATGAATGGTCTGAGACCCATTGTGGATTACAGAGGCATGGAAATTAGGGGGTAGATAAACACTTCATAGAGGATAATAGATATAACAGTGTGTTCTGTTGATTGGATTTTTGCCAGTTTTGCTGGTTCAGAATCCCCTGCCATTACAAAGTAAGTGTTTGATACTGTACTGTGGAGAGTAATGAGGACTCAAGAATTCATTACTGTGCTGAGTTATTACCCTCTAGTGAGTACTCCTGTTGTGCCTTATTTCCTTGGTTGATGATTGTAGAGATGGTGTTTTATCAGAGTGACAAGAAACTAGATATAATTGAGATTTTAATGAATTTTAAAGTACGTATTAAGATTAGTAAAAATATTTTAAGGGCCTTCTTGGCTTAAATCCATTAGAGTGCATTTATGTCACCTGCTTCAAAGGGTGGCCTTCCCAAATTTATCTGAATCAAAAAACTATTATCCTAAAAATAACACAGTCTTAAAATAACTCAGTGTAGAGTTGGTTCAGCAAAACAATTTGAAAATATCAGTAAAATCATTATCCAGATAAATGAACTTATTGTCCAATTTGAATTATGATTACTAAAGCACACTGATTTTAATTATCCCTATCACATTTCTTTTCTGCATACCTTTCTTCCCTTTCCATGTGTGAATGTGAATTATGTATATTAACATATACATGTAGTTGTGAATTAAAAGAGTTTATAAACATTGGCTGTTAGAATGGTACCACTGGGAACTTAAAGGGCTCTGTATGCAGAGATCAGCTGCCAGTCCAGCAGTCTGTTCAGTTGGAGCTGTCTTTCCTGAAATATCAGCTTCATTAGAGTGATAAAGGCATTTTTCTTTTGCTCTGGTGGATGATTTCTCTAACAGGGATGGCTGCTTTATTTGCATTTACTTCTCCTCATATCTTTTTTTTTTCATTGACATTATATTTACTGGATGTTTGTGGTCAGTTACCTTGATAGGATTGGGATATAGATGATCTTTTTAATAGCTGCACGTATTATATCATATTTACTTTATTTACAACTGATGATTCACTTTCTTTAAGGTAATTGAATCACAGAATGGTAAGATTAAAAACATTTTCCCCATCCCACATCAGAAACAAATACTCACTAGATGAAGAAAATTTCAGATCATTTAACTGAAAAAGAAGGGGGAAATCTAGAGAGCATAGTAAAAGTGTTTGCTAAAGTATCTCTGTAAGCATCACCAACTGGCAATTTTCTGTCCAACAAGAGGGTAAACAGTAAGTTTTTACTAAAGATTCCTGTTCAATTGTAGCATTAGGATGTCAAAATTAAAGAGAATGATGCCTTTTTCTATCACTTTGACCACCTTCTGTTGCCAAAAATTTATCAAAGAGGGAGTATTGTTCATATTATGCTATTCATTTTATATTAAAAAATCTGTAAGATTGCAGTTGCTCTCCATGAATTACTAAACCAACATACACAGCAGTCAACTATTTGTATAGTACTACTCACACATCTGTTTCACTGAAGATGATTTTTCAGAGATGGGATATTCAAATTTTAAAAATTTGGACTACGTAACCAAGTGGAAAAAAATGAAACTTTTCTTTGTTAAATAGCAAAGCTGATACATCCTATGTTGAATCATTTATTTTTTCCTTCCTTCCTATTTTTCTTCCCTTCTTTCAAAAGAGACTCAAGTTGGAGGAGTTAAGTAAGGAATATTTAAATAAACCAAGAATTGACAAATGTCTAAAACATAGTGGTGTTTTTGCTTTGCTTTTAAAATATATCATTAAGTTATTTTTTACATTTATTTATTTTTTATTTTAAATTCTAAATTTCCACCTCCATCTAGCCTCTCCCATAATAATTGAAAAAGAAAACAATATGTCAACTATACATGTGAAGTCATAAAAAATGCATTTACATATGAGCTATGTTGCAAAAAAAGGAAGCCAAAGTGAAAAAAAAAAGTCATGCTTTAATTTATATTTGGAAGTTATCAATTCTTTCCCTGCTCACTTCATTCTCATCAACTTATATAGGTCATACCAGGTTTTTCTGAAACCATCTGCCTCATTCTTCACAGCACAATAGTTAGTATTCTATCACATTAATATACTGCAACTTCAACCATTTTCCAACTGATAAGCATTGTCTCAATTTCCAAATCTTTGCCACATGGTGGCATTTTGAAAGGAAAGTAACAAACAGTTCTAAGTGATGTTTTGAAAGTGTGGCTGATAGGACTAAAATTGTGAAATAGATGTCTGATGAAATAGAGACAAGAAGAAAGAGTTGAAGACGACTTTGAGGTTTTGAACCTTATTTGTTGGGAGAATTGTGATGCTATCAGCAAAAATGTGGAAATTAAGGTGAAAGCCAGGTTTAGTGGGGACAATGATTATTGATTTTGAGATATCAATGAGACAAGCAAGTAGAAATAGCCTGCATATTAGAAACCAAAGATAAAATCTCAAAAGAAGGACAAGCACTACAGTTATAGATTTGGGAGTTATCTCTCTGGAGGTAGAAATTGAATTTATGACTCAGGGTCTCCACCTAGGCATCATTCTTGATTCTTCACTATTTTCCACTCTCTCATACCCATTCCACAGCCAAGTATCCATTTTAAACATACTAATAATATTTTCCTTTAGAATTCTTTTGGCCATTGCTATTATTGTTGAATTGGATGACAACAGTCTTTTCAATCCAAGGCAGAGAGTCAAAATATAAGGCAGAGGAAGGGGAGGCAATCCCTTAAGCTTTTTACTTTTCATCTGGAGAACTGTAGAAAAGAGAAACTCAAGTTGCCTCATGTTTAACTTTACTCATTTTTTTATTTTTGTAAAGAAAGAGAGCAGCAGTAAACTTTCTATGCCCCTCTCTTTCCCTTATTATTCAGAAACAGGAAATGTGTTTCTCTCTTTATCTAAGGTAATCAAGTGATGATCATGATACCAATAATACACCAGTTCTTTCCTATAGTTGCATTTATTATTCTCATAAATTAGGGCCTTTCTTATATATATAGGCTGTCAATTGTGAGACATTACTTACATTCACACTTATGTATGTGTATCCCTATTTTTTTCCATACTCACCCAGCCTCTATCTAATTAAAGTTTTTATCAAGTCTGATTCAACTCTTCTAAACTATGGTAATGAACTTCTAGGGACTTCTCAGATTCATTTTCTTCATTGTAATCTACCATCCTTAGATGCCAAGCTAATTTTAATAGAATATATCTAGATCTGACAATCTTTTCCCCCTACTCAGTGAACTCATAATATGGCTCCATATTACCCATGTTGTTGTTTAGTTAATCATTCCTTCTGACTCTTCATGACCCAGTAGACCATACAGTCCATGGGGATTTTTCAGCCGAGATATTGTGGTAGGTTGCCATCTTCTTTCCCAGCTCATTTTACAGATAAGGACACTAAAGCAGACAAAGTTAAGTGAGTTGTTACACAGCTAGTAACCATCTGGGGTCAGATATGAACTCAGGTCTTCCTGATTACAGGATCAGTGCTTTATCCACTGAACCATCCAGCTGTCCCTATTAATTTTGGGATCAAATAGGAACTCATCAGTTTAATATCAAAAGTTCTTCACAAGATAACTTTACCCCTTATTTTTCTATCCTATTTATATTTAACTACCCTCCATGCACTTTAAAATCTATCTACACTGACCTTCTCATTGTTCCTCTAATAAAAGGCTTATTAACATTTGTTGTGTAATGAGCTCCTTTGGCAATTTGGTGAAACATATGGTGCCTTTCTCATAATAGTGAGTTGAATGACTTAAAGAACTTAAAGAACTAAGTCAGCAATTGTTTGGTGTGGGATTTCATCCCAGCCCTTTCTGACTCCAATTTAAAATTCTGTCACCTGTGCCATTTTCTTCAACTGAGACTATCACCAATCTGGTAGAGGCTTTTCTCTTAAGGTTTTTATATGAAAGAACTTTCAAGGTAACATTTAGGTATGTGATCCATTATTCTCCACCCTGTAATAGAGGTAGACTACCTCATTTCCCAGTCATCTATCTCTTGCCTAATATAGATTTTCCCAAAAGGCTTAGTGCAACTTTAAGCTTTAATAAGTTAAAACTGCAGTATGATTTTTGGGACACCTTGTATACATGAAGTGCACATGTATGTCATTAGTTATTGCTGCTCTATTGGGGGTTTTGTTGGGGGGAAGTAGTAATAAAATATGTTTTTATAAAAATATGTTTACTTAATACTATTTCTGGTCTATCTTCTAAAATATTGCCTTATTGATATGAAATGTGGACCACGACATATCTTTTTCACGATCTCTATCGATGTTTGCTTGCATTGGGTTTCCTTTCTCAGATATTTTTTGTTCATGTAGCTATGATTGTTCTTGCACAGCAAGATAAGTATGGAAACATGTATACATATATTTGACTTGTCAAGTATTTTAATATAATTAATATATAGTGGACTTCCTGCCATCTAGGGGAGGGGAGGGGACTAGGGGGAAAAATTGTAACAGAAAGCTTTGTAAAGATCAATGTTGAGGAACTACCCATACAT
Organism: Myrmecobius fasciatus; assembly: GCA_023553655.1. NCBI lineage: Eukaryota > Metazoa > Chordata > Mammalia > Dasyuromorphia > Myrmecobiidae > Myrmecobius > Myrmecobius fasciatus. Next base: position 70,880 of record JAJPUD010006751.1, read on the forward strand.
ATGTTATGCAAATAAAAAGCTTTAATAAAAAATAAAATAAAACATTCCCTTATTTTTTTAAAGATTTTGTTGCATCCAGCACAGCTTTCCTTTATCTATATTTGTATGGATACTGCCACCCTACAGAGTTATATCTTCTTAATTAGCATTTCTGGTTCTTCAAATAGGACATTAGGAACTAAAGTATTAGAATCTAAATATGGTGGTTTCACTGTCTTTGGTGATTATAGAAATTGTGAGAAATTCATTGTTTCCATCTGTCTATTGACCTTCTTTAATTCACTTCAGTTTACAGATAATCAATTCATCTATTCTTAAACTTTTGTTTTATCTTCTAGCAAATAAAGATTGCCAAAATAAGATGGGAATTAATAAAAAATATTTATCAAATACATGCCAAACACTGCTTAATACTGTGGCTACAAATAGATGACTATTCCTCACCAATTTCCTTAAATCATTAAGTTCACTTATTAGACTTGACATCTCCAGTCGTATATTTCTCAAAGGTGTAATGTTGTGGCCACCATAAAACCTTCTAAGTTGTGGTCCTAGACAAGTCATTTTAATCAGCCTCAGTTTACTTATCTCTAAAGTGGGGGAAATAATAGCACTTACTTCACAGAGTTGTTTGATGGTCAAATGAGAGGAAATATGTTAATATACTATAGAATTGCTAACTATTGTTGCTTCTGCTGCTGCTGTTTGCAATAGTTTGTTAGCCTTGCTTCATATTTTATTACCCAAAATTGATTTATCATCTATAGGATCACCAGGTCAAAACAGTAATAAATATGTCTTTGAATCTCTCTTAGCACATATCTAATTCATAGATACTTAGTATGAAACTTTGAAAATGATTGCTTTTGAGTCAGTATGAAAAAAAAGGCTAAAGTACTTTGAATTCTAGTACCAGATACTAAATCTATTAGATATTAAATATTGGGTAATTAGGATTTTTGAAATTTGGACTACTAGTTTACTGATATCCTCTTCTCACCTTTTTACTAAGAAATACTGTCTGAAATCTCCTCCTGGATGAAAGTTGTTAATTGGCAAGATCCAAATAATTCCTTATCATTTTACAACTTGTCTATTTTCTACCTGCTTCTTCGCTTTCAAAATTACTCTAGTGTATATTACTAGTAGTATATTGGTCTTAAATTATGTGATTTTACTCCAAATGTGCATAAAATTTTTGAAGAGGGACCCTTCAGTACTTTTATTTATATCATCATAATCCCATTTTGGGTTTTCTTCACAAAGATACTAGAGTAGTTTTGTATTTCCATTTCCACCTAATTTTACAGGTAAGAAAATGATATAAACAGGATTAAGTGATTTGCCCAGTCATTTAGCTAGTGAATGTCTGAGACTAGAATTTAAATTCTATGAAATGAGTTTTCCTGACTCCAGGCCTAGTTCTCTGTCCATTACATCCACCTACCTGCCCACATAATTTTTGTTGTTGTTGTTGTTGTTTACTTATTTGTTTTAATTATCCTGCTCACACATTTTGTTCTAAAGTGAAAGCCCTCTGAATTCCACTAACTGATATTTAAAGCATTCTACAACTTTTCCTGGCTAGCTTTGCCTACCTTATGCCCTAACATATATGCTTTACTTTCCCTGATAAAGCAGTATATATTTGATGTCACTACTTTCTTAACCTTCACCTTCTGCTAAATTGTCTTCAATATGACTTCTAAACTTTTCAGTGAAATGAAACTTTCCTCTCTAAAGTTACCAGTGATCTCTCAACTATCAAATCTAATGGTATTGCGCCAATCCTAATTGTGCTTGAACTCTCTGAAGCCTTTTTTCCTTCTGTATACTTTCTGGTTTTAGGTTTTTGTGTACTTATCTTTTCTGGATTTCCAAACTACTAACATACCTTCTCAGCATCACTTCTTAATTTTATATAGCATCCACTCAATGTGGGTACCCTCTAATATTCTTTGTTGGTCCACCTTATTCTTTTATACTATACTTTCTCACTTAGTGATATTATAATTTGATTTAATGATTTCAATTTAGAACTCTAAGCAAATGATTTCCAAGTCTATCTACGTTGACCTACTCTCTCTTGAGCTACAGTCACATATTTCTAACTGCCTCTTAGACATCTCAAATTCAGCATGTCCAAAGTAGAACTTTTACTTTCCCTAAACCTTCAGAAATTCTCTATTATTTTACAATCCCCCCCCAGTCATTAAACCTCAAAACCTTTGTGTCATTCTTTACTCTTTATTTTTACCCCATATATTCACCACATTGCCAAATTTTGTTTTTCAAAACTTCATAAAATATTTTATATATTTATCCTTCTTTCATTTCATTTCAGGTCTTTATCATTTCTAGCCAAGACTACTGTTTTTGCTTTCTAACTGGTCTCTTTCCTTCAAGTCTCTTTCAACTGCCAATCTGACTTCCAAATCTGATTTAAAAATATTTGCTAGGTCCTTTGACTGGATGCTGTCTCGAGCCACCAAATTAATAAACAGATTTGGTTATCTACAATTTTATTTAAGCTCAGAGTGGAGGGTCACTATAGGAAGTTAGAGCTTAGAGCATCATTTTCAGCAATCTTGAATTGAATTGTTAATACATAAATAAGATATAAAATGGAATTTTACTGAAAGCAAGATGTTAAGAAAAGAGGATACATGTCTGGAAACAAATAACAGAAGGGAAAATACAAGGATACCTGCCAGCTGGTCAAAACAAGAACTATGGCTTCATTCCCAGGCTTGATTTTTACAGGTTATGTGATCTTTGAGTTTCCAGGAACAATGTTTAGAGGCATAACATAAGAGACTGGGGCAATGTTTTCTTTTTATCATAATGGTGGCAAGAAGTAGAAGCCAGAGTTTCCTTTCCATTATAGTATTTCTGTTATCACAGTGGCAGCAAAAAAAAAAAAAAAGTCTGAGCCAGAAATCCTTTTGTCATAAATAAACCCTCCACTCATTAACCAAGAAGATTTCTGATCATGTCACAACTTTCCTAATGAAATATTTTGACTCCCTATATTTACAAGAACAAATATTAAGCTTTTGGTTTGAAATTTTAAGTACTCTATGATCTCATGCCTTTTTCCCTTTTCAATTTTTTTTCACTTTATTCTCTCTACACTTTGCTCCCTTCACACATACTCCATCTACAATACAAACAAAATGGCCTATTTCCAGTTCCTCAAATATTTCACAGAATCTCTACTCTCAGGGCCTTTATACTGGCTGTCTCCCTGACCAGAATTCTCTCTTTCATTACTTAGTTTCTCTGCCTTCTTTCAAAAATCAGTTAAAATGTTAGCTCCTGAAATAGACCATTAAACCTCTGTCTTCAGCCTCAACTAGCTATTATAAAAAAAAAAATTCTAAAATTTCTAAAAAAAAAAAAAAAAAAAAAATTTCCCTCTCAGATTAATCCCCATCTACTTTATATGTATCTTGAATGTTGTTCATCCTTTGTTTTTGAAGATATCCAGTCGTATCACATGGTAATGTTTTGATGTGGACAAAAATTATACTTAAATGAGGCAGTGTTGTATAAAGTTGTCAACCTCACTCTCTCTTTCAGACTCATTAGAGTACAGGGACAAGACAAAAGTCATCTGGGCCTAGTTATTGACACATGCCCAATTAGAATGTACATTCCATGATGACAGGTGCTACACTTTTTTGTATCCCCAATGCTTGGCAAAGTGCTTTATATAGTAAATTTTTAATAAATTCGTGCTGGCTGATTGACTAAACTATCATCTAACAATCCCTTAAATAGGTCATGCACAGTCTCACCTTTATTTATGCTGCTTCCTCTTTTTCAGTTGTTCTCTCCTTACACCTAGCAATCTAAAATTATTCCTATTGCAAATTCAGCTCAAGTCTAATCATTTCATTAAAGTTTCCCTAATTATCTTGCTTTATAGTTTATCCTCCAGAATTCCAAGTATCCTGGTCATAATCAATACTGAAAATTTTAATACTAACTTGTTCTTTGATCATTTGATCATGATAAAGGCATACTGTAATTTTAATCCTTTCAGTTTAGACAGGTAAGGTAGTTTAGTTCATTAGAATGTAAAATCTTAGACAGGTTAGGATTGGATTGTAGTCAGCCAAAAAACTAAACCATAAATTAGATAGGTGATAGAAATGGGGCTAAGTCATACTTGAGAATGTAGGGAATGCTGTCCATAATTTCAAATTACTACCAAAAGTTTATTTGATCACCAATATTCTCTCTCTCTCTCTCTCTCTCTCTCTCTCTCTCTCTCTCTCTCTCTCT
>JAJPUD010006751.1:75179-85554 GCA_023553655.1 Myrmecobius fasciatus
TCTCTCTCTCTCTCTCTCTCTCTCTCTCTCTCTCTCTCTCTCTCTCTTTTTGCTGAGGCAATTGAGGTTAAGTGACTTGTCCAGAATCACACCAATATTCTCTTAATGACATTTTACTCTTTGAAATCACAAAATGTCACATTATTAGAAAATATAAAATTGCAATAGACCCAAAGATCACTGAAAGAAGGATGGTACCAATAACTAAACTGCAATATATAACCAAGAATAAATTTCACATTAAAGGGACAAAAAATGTTGAATATTTCTGACTATGCAATGAAAGATTATAGTCACAGAGTGCAGGTAAAAAATTGCAGATGCCTAAGAATGGCATTAACATTCATATTAACTGTCTATATGTTTTAAATTATAGATTTATATGTTTTAAATATTTTATTTAATGAAATATTTAAAAAGTATCAAGAGAAGGACTACACTCTTTAAAGGAGACTCAAATATTCACTTGAATGTAAATTTCATGAAGCAGAAACTGTTTTATTTTGCTGGTGGTGATAATATTTTCTGTTTGTTTTTAAATACCTTAGACTTAGGTAGCATAAGGGATAAATTTGAAGTCAGGATGACTCTACTTGATGAGTTCAAATCCAATTTCAGACACTTCCTAGCTTTATCATCCTGCACAAATCACATAGTCTCTATCTACCTCACTTTTCTCAACTGAAATGCAAACAATAATAGCAGCTATCTTTCAAGATTTTTCTTAGCATCAAATGACACATTTTTAAAATGCCTAAAACTGTGCATTTCATGTAGCATGCACTTAATGAACGATTGTTCTCTTCCTGTCCCTCCTTACCTTCCCACTATACTTAATAGAGAGTAGTCAATAAATTAACTAAGGGATAAATTGTTTCTCAACAGTGAAATTGTGAAAAGACAAGTGACATTTAATTCAAGATGGCATAGAATAGTTAAATACTACACTGGTCAAGGGAGTACATTGTTGAGATCCAGTTAAAAAACAACTTAGCAGGTAATTAAATTGGTTATTACTTTACAAAACAGAAAGCAGAGCCTTGGGTGAATGAGACAAAACATGGACAAATTTGATATGAGAAGCAGAAAATGATTAATTTAAATGGTATTGTCCTGAGAATGGTAGATTTGTATGAATTATTTCACTGGAAACTCTGGGAATAAAAGGAGAAAAACTGAACTAGTATATTAGAAAAAAGACAGGAAAATAGGAAGACAGTCATCCTGTAATTGAAAGATTGCTAGATTTATAGCCAGAGAATATGGGTTCTGATCTTGACTCTGTTAATTACTGTTTGCCTGACTGGGTCAAACATTTAGCATGTTGTGGTTTCATTTCCTCACCTGTAAGATGAAGGGGTTGGACTAGGGATCTCTAATGCCTTCTTCAGCTTGAAATTACATTATTCTGTGAGGGTTTTTCAGAGTTCATTTACATATCTTTGCTAAAGGTCCCAACTAAAGCTGGACTTTAGGTTAATGAGAACTAACTAAGCATTAAATCTTTATGACCTTGATCTTTAAGCCTTGATTTTTGTATCTGCATAATGAGTTTAATTATATCATGCCCCTCCCAAGAAAGCTATGAGGACAAAGGCAATGCTATAGAGGAAAGGGTTGTGAACTACTCTGTTGCTATGGAAATTCAAAGTATTGTTAATGGGTAAATTTATCTCATTTCTTTGTGTCCCAGATGGTATCAGTGGTAAAAGAACAGATGCTAGGTAAGAAATTTGCTATCCATATTCATTACTCACTGACACTGAATTTTTCCCTAGAGTTCAACAGAATATCTATGAAAGATCTCAGTGGTATAGGAAAATCAAAGAGTCTTTAAATTTATTAAATTTTATCAAATTTGTTTACAACACATTTGTTTATAATTTGTCTTATTCAGGGATCTGCTTTTTATTTTCTAAAGTTAACAACCAATGTAATCATCTTCTAAGTTGTTCCTTCATTGGATCTCTAAAAGTATATCCCTTGACCAATGTAGTTTTCAACTATTCTGTGTCATTTTGCACTATGTGCCTTTTATGCATCTTTCTACAGATTCTCTATGGAAAAAAAAAATAATCCCTAAGACAATCAATATACCTTTATTAAGTAACTACTCTGTGTTAGACATAGTGAGAGGAAAAGAAAGGAATAAGCATTCATGGAAGAGATCTTAGAGATCATCCAACCCACTCATTTTCTTCAAAAAAAATTATATGGAATATTTATTTTCCCTCAATTACATGTAAAACAATTTTTTTTTAACATTTGAGCTTTTAAAAATTCTGAGTTCCAAATTCTCTCCCTGTCCCTTCACCCTCCTTCCTAAAACAGTAAAAAAAATTGATAGAGGTTATATATGTGCAGTCATGCAAAACATTCCCATATTAGTTGTGGAGAAAAAAGACCAAAACAAGCAAAAATAAATAATTTATTTTTTTAAAAAAAGTATGCTTTCATTTGCATTCAGATTCCATCAGTTCTTTCTTGGAGATGGGTAGCATTTTTCACCACAAATCTTTCATAATTATGTGGGATAATGATAATGTTGAGAAGAGCTAAGTCATTCACAATTGATCATCACTCAATATTACAGTTTCTGTGTACAATGTTCTCCTAGTTCTACTGATTTTATTTTGCAACAGTTCATACATCTTTCTACATTTTTCTGAGAGCATCTTGCTTATTACTTCTTGTAGAATAATAATATTCCATAACCATCATATAACAACTTTTTTGCCATCACTAAAATAATTGTTATGAATATTTTTATACATAAAGTTCTTTTTTCTTTACTTATATTTGTGTGTGTGTGTGTGTGTGTGAAAGGGCAGAGAGAGAGAGAGAAACAATATGTGTGTCTAGTATTGGTACGGCTTGATTAAACAATATGTATGTATGCATATACAGTTTTATAGCCCTTCAGACATAGGTCCAAATCATTCTAAAGAATGTTTGAATCAGTTCACAACTTCACCAATAGTGTAATAACATCTCAATTTTTCCACATCACCTCCAACATTTATTATTTTCATCTTTGCTTATATTAACTAATCTGATAGGTATACTTCAGAGTTGTTTTAATTTGCATTTCTCTACTCAATACTGATTAAGATCATTTTGTGTGTAGTCGACTATAGATAACTTTAATTACTTTGTCTGAAATCCTTCATTTTCTAGAGGAAGAAATTGAGTTGTTTAACAGTGAAGGAATCATGGCAAAATGGATAGACTGAGGGACCTAGAATCAAGAAGACATGGCTTTAAGTTCTGATTCTGCTGCTTATTAAATATATAACCATGGAAAAGTATAAATTTATTTAAGTTTTAGCTTTCTCATATGTAAAAAGATAACAGCATCTTCTAGACAGCTTTCTCAAGTGTAAAATAATAGCTATCATGTTTCTCTGATAGGATTCTTGTGAAACTAAAGGGAATCATGTATTTAAATGATTTGTCAAAATATAGTACAATTAAGTTATAAGCTACATTGTCATTGCTCAAGGGATTAAAGGTATGAGAGTTTTGATTTAGGGACTCTGATTTTAAATTCAATGCTATGTTCACTAATTACCATGTTGATTCTTTGACCATGTCCTCAGCAGAAATGATAAGGAGGTAATGCTTTAAGGAGGAGGCAGAATGAAAACTAAGATTTGTAGAATAGTTGAAAGGCAAATAAGATTTTGGGAATAGAGGATGAAATGATCACAGAATATAGAAGATGGAAAATGTAGGAGATGTTTATAGGATAGAAATTAGTCTAGTTTCAGTTGAACATAAAGTATGTAAAGAGGAAGATGCTAGATAAACATGGAAAGATGAGTTAATGTAGTAGGGGTTCCTACCTTGGATACAATGAACCAAAAAAAAAAAAACTGCATTTAATATAATTGGATTCTCTTGTCATCATGTGAATTTTATTTTATACTTCATTATTTCTCATTCTAAGGAAGTGAATAGCTTAAACAAACAAGTAAACAAACAAAAAATAAGTAAATAAAAATAAGAATGTCTATTCTGGAGAACCTTGGCTACAAAGCTGTAGTACAGAGAATGTAGGACCATTAAAGATTTTATAGAGAGGAAGGGAGAGATCTTGCAGTTGAACATACCAGCTAGAATATATTACTACATTTTACTGGTTTTTGTACTAGCAGAAACCATATCTTTTTGACTCCCAGTGCATTTTATGTTATTCACTTCTACAATAATAGTGTGACTGGAATACTAATTATATTACGTAACACCTAATGATTTTAAATTTAGAGTTAGAAGGAAATTTTGATATCCTGTAATAATTAAGTAATCCAATAAATAAGTAATCCAATTACTTACCTTCTTCCTTTTCCCCTTCCCCAATCCTAAAAAGATTTAAAGAGGTTAAATTGTTCACTGAAAGTCATATAGCTAATAAATTGAAGAGGCCAAATTAAAACCCAAGTCATCTCATTTTAATCCCAGTGCTCTTGGTACCACCCCATTCTTTGCTTTTGTTGATAATCTCCATGACAGAAAAAATAATAGTAATAACCTTCTGTGTGTGTATATCTCTGAATTTAACTAAGCTGACTCTTGGATAACAGGTATATCTTTGTTTCCAGGGCCATATTCAATAGTCTTTCCAACTTGGAAATTAGCTACTTTGACTTTCCTTCAGTTGGTATAATTTTTAAGAGTTCATGATTCCATACCACAATCCTACAATTTCAGAATTGTACTATATCAATTATAAGAATAATATGTAACCATCATATAATCATCATGACATTTATATAACATTCATGTAAGTCTTTTAAGGACTAGACTCTTTTATGATATGACGTATCCAGGTGTATTGGAGAAAGAAGGAGGAGCACTTTCTCTTTCTTTTGACTTGTAGGTCCCAATCAGGATATCTGGAAAACTATAGTTATGGTATTTATCTCCCAACTGAAATTGATTCTCTGTTAGCAACTACCCAGTTTTCAATATTACAAATATAGAATAATTTTACTAAAAGAAGGTAATCCAAATTGACTCCTAAAATAGCAACCATTGATCTCAAAGTACATAAGTACCATTGTCATTTACTGTCCATATATGTATCCCCTACCATCAAGCATTAAATTGAGTCTACTTTATCCTGCAAAAAGTGGAATTTCTCTCTTCATTTTAATCTTTAGCTTCCTGTTATTATTTTGTGACTCACTTACAAGCCTATCTGGTCCACCACTTCCTCACAGGAGATTCATGTAAATTTGAATCTTTAACGTTCTTCAATATTTAAATGCCATTTTCATAGTACAAAATAAAGGGAAAAACAACTAAAGTTCTGTTCTCTTCCAGTTGCCATGACTCCTATTCTAAGACTTTCCTTTCCATTCCATTCAATTTAATTCAGCATACATTTTAATTAAGTCTTTGCTTATCAGTGTAAGATACTGTACCAAACTCTGAGAGTACAATGACAAGAACAAAAATCTTTGTACTCTCAGAGAACTTCTATTTCATCTATGTACTTTTCTTTTGGGGTTTCTACCACTTAATGTACCCAGCCTTTATCATTCATGCATACCTTCAGGTATGCATCTGAGAGAAGAGGTATAAAATAATAATCCATACATTAAATATTATGGTTGTATACACAAATAAAGAAAATACTACTTTCAAATTAAGATATTACACATAATGATCACATTGGTTTTTTTGTTACATAATGTACAATATATAATATATGTTGTCCAGTTTTGATGCATTATAAATTTATATTATTTTACAGTTATTCCATCAATTCCTTACAACCCTTTCTAGATTGCAGAATGCCACCTTAAACTTGTGGAGATCTATATGTTGCAAGGTTCACCCCTTACCCCCCAGGGACTTCACACATTAGACTAATCATTAACTATCTAAAACAAATAATCCTGCCAAATATTTTTGAAAGATCTGCCTCAATTTCCTATTCTTGAGTTGTGTTATTGTTCTGTTCTTTGTTTATTTGTTTGTTTTGAGGGAAGTGGAGATCTTTGCCTAGCAGCCTTTCTTCCTCCATGAAAATCCAAGACATATCTGGTCTTTCTGTGACATTTGAGACATAAGAAGGCACCTCATATGACTTCTATCTCTCTACAATTTCCAATATAGGTAGAGAAGCTATGAAGATGATTTTGATGAGATTATGATTGCTATCCCCTGCCAATCCAGCCCAAATCTAGCCTCAAACCAGAGTTCTGAATAATTAATCATAATGCACATATATAAATACATATATATATATATATTGAACATATTACAATATATAATGGAATAATAATAGTTCACTAGTGCAATGAGTAGGCCAGCACATTGTGTAACCATATCTCTAGGTTACCACAAAATGGTAACCACAAAATATAACACAGAAATCAACCAGTAAGAAAGTAGCATCAACAGAATTCAGAACAGGACATTGGACTTCAAATTTCAATAAATCTTTTTCTTGACATGGCACCTACGCAGTTCCCCTTCTTTGCTGTCATTGGATGAACCTATGCTGTAAAATATCATTACCATATACTAATACCCCCGTAAGTGGACTTTTCTATATGCATTCTAAGTAATCATATGTGTAATTCCATCAAGGCTTTAGAAACTCCCCATTTTAGCAAATTTATCTTTTAGCCTCAACATTTACATATCTTGTGATAGAATCAGCACCATTTACTCTATAAAAATCTTTGAACTGCTTTTCTGGGCTGCTGACTTCTTTAAAAATCTTGGTCCACCTACTGAGTATATAAATACAACAACATGGGTAATATGGAGCCATATTATGAGTTTACTGAGTCGGGGGAAAAGATTGTCAGATCTAGATCTATCCTATAAAAAATTATCTTGGCATCTAAGGATGGTAGATTACAATGAAGAAAATGAATCTGAGAAGTCCCTAGAAGTTCATTACCATAGTTTAGAGGAGTTAATTAGACTTGATAAAAACTTTAATTAGATAGAGGCTGGGTGAGTATGGGAAAAATAGGGATACACATACATAAATGTGAATGGAAGTAATGTCACACAGTCGACAGCCTATATATATAAAAGAAAGGCCCTAATTTATGAGAATAATGAATGCAACTATTGGAAAGAACTAGCGTATTATTGGCATCATGGTCATATTGTGACTGAAAATAAGTCATCACTTGATTACCTTGGATAAGAAGAGAAACACATTTCCTGTTTCTGAACTATCTCTGTGAAACAAACAAATGGTTAGAGATTTGGCCCCATATGGAATTATATTTCCTGGCATTTGATTTATAAATCATGAGATCCAGCAGTTCAGAATCTTTTTCATATTCATTTATAAACCGGCCAGCAACCATCACAGAATTATGCATATATCAGGTACATAATAAATACTGTGGTTGTTGAATTGGATGACAACAGTCTTTTCAATCCAAGGCAGAAAATCAAAATAAAAGGCAGAGGAAGGGGAGGCAATCCCTTAAGCTTTTAAATGCCTTTTCTTGCATCTGAGTCGGAATTCTTTCATAGGTAACAACATGCCATGTATCTGATACCTCAAAAATCTCTATGCCTATGGATTTATTTTCCTTGTTGTTTTAAATTATTGTCCCCCTTCACATAGCTGTAGCCTTAGTGGCTTTCCACATTCCCTGGTAAAGGACTCAGATTTATCCTATGCTGAGCAGATCCATATCCACTTTGAATTTCCTCTTCAAAGAGCTGGTTGGTTGCACATGTACAGATAGAAACAGTTAACTAACCATTACACATTTAATAGACTCTTACAATATCCTAGATACTGTGCTGGGACTTTCATTGGGTTCAGTCCTTCTGTATTCATTTGCTTCTATTTGCTTAGTGATCCAACTGTTTCCATTTTAGATTGCTAATAATAAAGATTCTTTGTCTTTTTAGGACCTTGGTTACCTCCTGATGCTATTCCATAGACTGGAAGTCTTAGTATCTTAGCTATTATTATGATATGGCTATCCATTACTAAGACATTTTGTGTTTCCCAATTGCAACACTAATCCCGTACCTGGAATGCATCTCATGGCTGGAATTACTGGCAATGAACCCAGATCTCATTAATGCCATTTGTTCTTCTTGGTGTTCTTCCATCCTGAAGCCATAACTAGGTAGTCTCTCTCAGATTCTCAGTCTCATGTTATACTATCTGTGGATCCTTATATTTCTATTCTCCAGCATACCAAAGCACAGAACAGCATTAAACAAGGTTTTTGCACACACATGAAAAATAGTACAAAAGTTGTGACATTCTTCTGGCTGTTATTTCTTTTAGATATTATTCATGGGTTCTCTTTTTTTTCCATTATTATATTCTGATTCCTCCTAATACTGTAACAGTGGTTGATAACATCCAATTTGTCACTTGGATAATATGTAGGTCATTTGGTTGTTGTCCAAATATACCTGGAATTATATTCAGTGTGTGAAGTCTTCAAACCTTTCAGGGATAGCTCATTTAATGGCAAAGACCCACAATTTGAAAATAGGATAATAGGTATTAAATCTGGCAAATCAAGGAGGCTTTTGTAGGCCAACATATTCCTGGTACAAAATAACTCCCAAGCATCCACGTTGGCACCTGTATATGACAATAAAAGCTTGTTTGGATCAGCAAAAGCCAAAACTAGGATGTGCATGTGTAAGGCAGCTAATTATGTTCTTTAAGTCTTGCTCACATTTCTCATTCTAGCATTTTCCAAAGATTGCCAGAGGATTGAATTCAGTTTGTTGCCTTTGTTTAAGGCATTATTTCCCAAATGGCAAAGCACAAAAGATAAGGAGGGGTAGAATGACCTGGGGATGGGAATAGAAATAATTCCTATAATTACTGGATATTTTCAAGTAGAAGTCTTGCCTAAATGTCCCCACTTTTCATTGAAGCTCAAATTCAAATTGAGAATCACCTGAAAAATTATTCCAGCTTGTAGGAGAGGAGGGAGGCTGTGCAACAGAAGAGGGCAACGCTGTTTTCAAGCCATAAGCATCTTTAGAGAATCATGGAAGTTGTTTTGCCTTTTCCTTCCCCTTGTAAAGTTCCAAACAAGGCTTATAGGCACCTGTCTAGACTTACAACACTTAGCATAAGTCTCAGACTTATGGGAGTAATCACTGTTCCTTTCTTTTTTTATGCATGGAATGCTTTTGGTTCTATTAATGATTCCGTAGGATCAGAGTCCATTCCTCCTCTCTCTAAGGTGGAAATCTCCCTCTTCCTACAACATGCATTAAGGCTTTGGACACTCTCCTGCATTCACCATGCATGGTTCATAATACAGATAAAGCCACAGACCTAGGGTTCTCATTCCATTTTGGGTGATTGCAAGTCTGGAGATGAGACCCAAGGCAGCCAAAGGAGCTAAAGGTCTAATGCCCTGCTTGAATCTTAATTTGAAGGCAGGTTGACAATACTCCCTCCACCCAGGTTCCCTGATTCATCATGCTATTGTCCCATAGATTTAAAGATTAGAAAATTTGTCTTTTACTATCATGGTTTTTCTTTCTCCTTTTGGAAGAAGTGCAATGCCTTAGAAAGAATATTGTATTTGAAGTCAGACTGGAATAGGTTAGTGCTGGGATTCAACTCTACACCTTACCTCTTGGCCAAGTTACTAAAACTGTTGTTGTTAAATCGTGTTCAACTCTTAGTGACCCCATTTGGTATTTCTTAATAAAGGTAATGGAATGATTTATCACTGCTTTCTTTAGCTCATTTTATAGATGGAGAAACAAACAAAAAGTGTTAAAAGACTTATTCAGTATCAATATCTGAGACTAGATTTGAACTCAGGAAGATGACTCTTGTTGACTCTAAGCTCAGCACTTTATCCCCTGCCTCACCCAGCTACCCATCTTTAAAATACTTATCTGAAAATAACAGTGTGTCATTTTATTCATATTTTCTATCTCATCTTTTCTTTTATATCTCTCAGTATCATTATGTTAGTACTGGCATGGATTATATTTACTTACATTAATATAAATCCTTAATTCAAATCTCCACAATTTCCCTAGTTTCTATGGGAATATCAAAGGAAGGAGGAGTACTTGGCAGAACCTTATGCCATCTTCCAATATATTTTATTTTATTTTATTTTATTTTATTTTTTTATTTTATTTTTTTAATAAAGCTTTTTATTTGCAAAACATATGAGTGACCTTTCAACATTGACCTTTGCAAAAAAAAAACAAACTTTTTTTTTCCCAAGCTTTTCCTTTCCCTCCCCCCCGCCCCCCACCCCTAGATGACAGGTAATCTAATACATGCTAGATAGGATAAATTATATGACAAATACAATACATGTATACATATCTAAACAGTTTTCTTACTACACAAGAAACATCAGATCTAGAAAGAGAAGAA
>JAJPUD010006751.1:85654-96889 GCA_023553655.1 Myrmecobius fasciatus
GATAAATTATATGACAAGTACAATACATGTATACATATCTATACAGTTATCTTGCTGCACAAGAAACATCAGATCTAGAAAGAGAAGAAGAAAAAAAACAACCTAAGAAGGAAAACAGAATGCATGTAAATATTCACAGAAAGCGTTAAAATGCTGTGTTGTGGTTCACTCTCAGTTCCCACAGGCCTCTCTCTGGATGTATATGACTATCTTCATCGCAGAACAACTGGTTTGAATCACATCATTGTTGAAGAGAACCATGTCCATCAAAATTGATCATCGTATAGTCTTGTTGCTGGTTATATTGTTCTCCTGGTTCTGCTGATTTCACTCAGCATCAGTTCATGCAAGTCTCTCCAATCCTCTCTGAAATCCTCCTGTTGGTCATTTCTTACAGAACAATAATATTCCATAACATTCATATACCATAATTTATTCAGCCATTCTCCAATTGATGGGCATCTTTTCAATTTCCAGTTTCTTGCCACTACAAAAAGGGCTGCCACAAACATTTTTGCACATGTGGGTCCCTTTCCCTCCTTCAAAATCTCTTTGGGATATAGGCCCAGTAGAAACACTGCTGGGTCAAAGGGTATGCACTGTTTGATAACTCTTTGAGCATAGCTCCAAATTGCTCTCCAGAATGGTTGGATCCGTTCACAGTTCCACCAACAATGTATCAGTGTCCCAGTTTTCCCACATCCCCTCCAACAGCTATCATTATCATTTCCTGTCATTTTAGCCAATCTGACAGGTGTGTAGTGGTATCTCAGAGTTGTCTTAATTTGCATTTCTCTGATCAATAGTGACTTGGAGCACCTTTTCATGTGACCGGAAATAGTTTCAATTTCTTCGTCTGAAAATTGTCTGTTCATATCTTTTGACCATTTGTCAATTGGAGAATGGCTTGAATTCTTATATATTTGAGTCAATTCTCTATATATTTTAGAAATGAGGCCTTTATCAGAACCTTTGGATGTAAAAATATTTTCCCAGTTTACTGCTACCCTTCTAATCTTGTCTGCATTCATTTTGTTTGTACAAAAACTTTTCAACTTGATAGAGACAAACTTATCTATTTTGTGATTAATTATGACCTCTAGTTCTTCTTTGGTCACAAATTCCTTCCCCCTCCACAGGTCTGAGAGGTAAACCATCCTACATTGTTCTAATTTGTTTATAATATCATTCTTTATGCCTAGATCATGAATCCATTTTGACCTTATCTTGGTATATGGTGTTAGGTGTGGGTCAATGCCTAATTTCTTCCAGACTAGTTTCCAATTATCCCAGCAGTTTTTGTCAAATAGTGAGTTTTTATCCCAAAAACTGGGGTCTTTGGGTTTATCGAACACTAGATTACAATTGTCATTGAGTATTTTGTTCTGTGAACCTAACCTATTCCACTGATCCACTACTCTATTTCTTATCCAGTACCAAATGGTTTTGGTGACCACTGCTTTATAATATAGTTTTAGATCTGGTACAGCTAGGCCACCCTCATTTGCATTTTTTTTCATTAATTCCCTTGAAATTCTTGACCTTTTGTTTTTCCAGATGAATTTTGTCGTTATTTTTTCTAGTTCAGTTAAATAATCTCTTGGGAGTTTGATTGGTATAGCACTAAATAGATAGATTAGTTTAGGTAGTATTGCCATCTTTATTATATTCGCTCGACCTATCCAAGAGCACTTGATGTTTTTCCAATTGTTTAGATCTGACTTTATTTGTGTGGAGAGTGTTTTGTAGTTTTGCTCATATAGATCCTGACTTTCCCTTGGCAGATATATTCCCCAATATTTTATACTATCGATAGTTATTTTGAATGGAATTTTTCTTTGTATCTCTTGCTGTTGCATTTTGTTGGTGATGTATAAAAATGCTGATGATTTATGTGGATTTATTTTGTATCCTGCAACTTTGCTAAAGTTGTGGATTAATTCTAATAGTTTTTTAGTTGATTCTCTAGGGTTCTCTAAGTAGACCATCATATCATCTGCAAAGAGTGATAATTTGGTTTCCTCATGACCTACTCTAATTCCTTTAATCTCTTTTTCTTGTCTTATTGCCAAGGCTAGCATTTCTAATACAATATTGAACAGTAATGGTGATAGTGGACAACCTTGTTTCACCCCTGATCTTATTGGGAATGGTTCCAATTTATCACCATTACATATGATGCGAGCTGATGGTTTTAAATAGATGCTACCGACTATTTTAAGGAAAAGTCCATTAATTCCTATACTCTCTAATGTTTTTAATAGGAATGGATGTTGATTTTATCAAATGCTTTTTCTGCATCTATTGAGATTATCATATGGTTTTTGTTAGTTTGGTTATTAATATAGTCAATTATGTTAATAGTTTTCCTAATATTGAACCATCCCTGCATTCCTGGTATAAATCCTACTTGGTCATGGTGTATTATTCTAGGAATGATTTTCTGTAATCTCTTTGCTAATATTTTATTTAAGATTTTTGCATCAATATTCATTAAGGAGATTGGTCTATAATTTTCTTTCTCTGTTTTTGTTTTACCTGGTTTAGGTATCAGTACCATGTCTGTATCATAAAAAGAGTTTGGTAGAAGTCCTTCATTTCCTATTTTTTTGAATAGTTTATATAATATTGGAGTTAACTGTTCTTTAAATGTTTGGTAGAATTCACATGTAAATCCATCTGGTCCTGGGGATTTTTTCTTAGGGAGTTGATTAATGACTTGTTCTATTTCTTTTTCTGAAATGGGACTATTTAAGTAATTTATTTCCTCTTCTGTTAATCTGGGCAATCTATATTTTTGTAGATATTCCTCCATTTCACTTAGGTTATCAAATTTATTGGCATACAGTTGGGCAAAGTAACTCCTGATTATTGCTCTAATTTCCTCTTCATTGGTGGAAAGTTCTCCCTTTTCATTTTTGAGACTAACAATTTGATTTTCCTCTTTCTTTTTTCTAATTAAATTAACTAGAGGTTTATCTATTTTGTTGGTTTTTTCATAAAACCAACTTTTAGTTTTATTTATTAATTCAATAATTTTTTTACTTTCAATTTTACTAATCTCTCCTTTTATTTTTAGGATTTCAAGTTTGGTATTTGATTGGGGGTTTTTAATTTGTTCTTTCTCTAGCTTTTTTAGTTGCAAGCCCAATTCATTGATTTTCTCTTTTTCTATTTTATGCAAATAAGCATCTAGAGATATAAAATTTCCCCTTATTACCGCTTTGGCTGTATCCCACAAATTTTGGTATGTTGTCTCATTATTGTCATTCTCTTGGATGAAATTAGTAATTGTGTCTGTAATTTGCTGTTTCACCCATTCATTCTTTAGGATAAAATTATTTAGTTTCCAATTGGTTTTGGGTCTATTTTCTCCTGGCCTTATATTGCATGTGATTTTTATTCCGTCATGATCTGAACAAAATGCATTTATTATTTCTGCCTTCCTGCATTTGATTTTGAGGTTTTTGTGTCCTAGCACATGGTCAATTTTTGTATAAGTTCCATGGACTGCTGAGAAAAAAGTAAACTCCTTTCTGTCTCCATTTAATTTCCTCCAAAGATCTATCATACCTAACTTTTCTAACATTTTGTTTACCTCCTTAACTTCTTTCTTATTTATTCTGTGGTTTGATTTATCAAGTTCTGAGAGAGGGAGGTTGAGACCCCCCACTATTATAGTTTTGCTGTCTATTTCTTCTTGCATCTGTCTGAACTTTTCCTCTAGGAATTTCCATGCTATACCACTTGGTGCATATATGTTTAGTATTGATATTGCTTCATCATCTATGGTACTCTTTAGGAAGATATAATTTCCTTCTTTGTCTCTTTTAATTAAGTCTATCTTTGTTTTTACTTGGTCTGAGATCAGGATTGCTACCCCTGCTTTTTTTTGTTCACCTGAAGCATAATAGATTCTGCTCCAGCCTTTTACCTTCACCCTGTATGTATCTCTATGTTTTAGATGTGTTTCTTGTATACAACATATTGTTGGATTCTGGTTTTTAATCCACTCTGCTATCTGCTTCTGCTTTAAGGGAGAGTTCATTCCATTCACATTCACAGTTAAAATAACTAATTCTGTATTTCCTGCCATCTTATTTACCCTAGCTTATGCTTTTCTCTTTCTTATCCCCTTTCCCTCCTCCCTACTATTTTGCTTTTGAAAACCACTTCCCTCAAACAATCCTTCCCCTTTAGAGCCCCACCCACCCCGTTTTTCCCCCCTTTCCCTCCAGTTTCCTTATAAGTACGTCTATTATTCCCTCTGAGCCAAATCTGATGAGATGGAGATTAACCCAATTCTCATTCCCCTCCCTTTTCTCCCCTCAATCATTATAGGTTTTCTTTGCCTCTACATGTGATGTAATTTCCCTTATTTTACCTCCTTTTCCTCTTCTTCCAGTGTTATCCCTTTTCTACCTCTAATTTCTTTTTCAGTTTATCATATCATAAGATTCATAAAATCACAATAAACATATCATAATAATCATAAAATCAACCCTCATTCTATAAGTATCTATAACATAAATATAGTTCTCAAGAGTTATTTTTTCTTGTTACCTTTTTATGTTTCTCTTGTGTTCTGTGTTTGTAGATCAAATTTTTTGTTCAGTTCTGGTCTTTTCAGTAGAAATAGGTGAAATTCTCCTATATCATTGAAAGACCATCTTCTTCCCTGGAAGATAATGCTCATTCTAGCTGGGTAACTTATTCTTGGCTGTAATCCAAGTTCCTTTGCCCTTCGGAATATCTGATTCCAGGCCCTTCGATCCTTCAAAGTAGAAGCTGCTAGGTCCTGTGTGATCCTAATTGTAGCTCCCCGATATTTAAATTGTTTCTTTCTGGCTTCTTGTAATATCTTTTCCTTGGTATGATAGTTCTGGAATTTAGCCACGATATTTCTGGGGGACTTAATTTTTGGGTTTCTTTCAGGAGGTGATCGGTGGATTGTTTCAAGGAGTATTTTGCCTTCTGGGTGTAAAATATCAGGGCAGTTTTCTTTTATGATTTCCTGGAATATAGTGTCCAGGTTCTTTTTTTCATCATGGCTTTCAGGAAGCCCTATAATCCTTAGATTGTCTCTCCTAGATCTATTTTCCAGGTCAGTTGTTTTTCCTAGGAGATATTTCATGTTTTTCTCTATCTTTTCATTTTTTTGTTTTTGTTCAACTGATTCTTGAAGTCTTGATGAGTCATTCATTTCCAATTGTTCGATTCTAATTTTTAATGTCTTATTTTCTTCAGTTACTGTTTTTAGTTCCTTTTGCAATTGACCAATTACATTTTTTTTGTTCACTGCATTCTTTTTCCATTTTTTCTATTTTATTTTGCAGTGATCTCATTTCGTTTCCCCATGTTTCTTCTAACTCTCTTTTAAGATTTTTTATGCAATCTTCAAAGAAAGCCTTGTGACATGGAGACCAATTTATGTCTCTCTTTGGGGCTTTTTCTGGAGTTGCTTTACCTTTAGGGGCCTCAGGATTTGAGGTCTGTTCTTCCCTCTCTCCATAAAAGTTGTCTATGGTGAGAGCTCTTTTTGGTTTTTTATTCATTTTTTTTTTAAAGGTGTGAGGTCTGTTTAGGGCAAAGGTGGGACAGCTGCTTTAATTTGCCCTTGGGCAGTTCTGCTGATTGAGTTATTTCAGGAACTGGGCAGTTCTGCTGATTGAATTATGTCAGGGGCTGGGCAGCTCCGCTGATTGAATTATTTCTGGTGCTTATCAGACCTGTTGTTTGATTGATTGCATTAAGGTGCTGTGTAATGGCAGCTAGTTACGATGCTCATCAGGGGTTCAGTGGTTCACAATCTATCCCCCTCAAAAGGCAGACCCTCCAAACCACCTGCCCACAATCAGGACAAATTGTTCCAAGAGGCTCGCAGAAGACTACCAGGTGTGTGAAAAGCACAACGCTCCCACTCCTGTTCTGACTCCTGTTCCAGCTCCCTGCTCCAGCTCCCTGCCCCGGTCTTCCTGTGCTGCAGTCTGGGTTCAGTAGGCCACCCCCTGCCCCATTAAAACAGACCTGTTTTGAGGTTCTTCCAGAGTATCTTCTTCTAGAATCGTGTTTTTTTCCGGATATTGTGGATTTTTTTGCTTCAGAATCAGTCTAGAGGCTTCATATTTTGTTGGTTTGAGGGGAGGTTAGAGGAGGTTACAGAGAATCCTGTTTGATCTCTGCCACCATGGCTCCACCCCCGGAAGGCGAGGAATTAGTTAGTTTTAATAGCAGAGATAATTCTTGAAGCTTCCAATATATTTTAAGTGGGAAAAGGAAAAGGAACAATTAAGAATTCTGGATTTGGAATAAGAAGACCTAATTTCAAATCCTCCCACTCCATTACTTGAGAAACATAGATATCCATCTATGTTTAATTTTTTTACATTTTATTATAAAATTAACAATTAATAAATACATATTTCAGTATACAAAAA
This sequence comes from Myrmecobius fasciatus, assembly GCA_023553655.1. Taxonomy (NCBI): domain Eukaryota; kingdom Metazoa; phylum Chordata; class Mammalia; order Dasyuromorphia; family Myrmecobiidae; genus Myrmecobius; species Myrmecobius fasciatus. The sequence goes on from JAJPUD010006751.1 coordinate 92,092, forward strand.
TCACCAAAAAAAAGACTGTATATGAAACCACTTCCATTACGTAGACTGCTTTAGGGAGGTTTATTTTTGTTTTTGTTTTGATTAAGTATATTATGAACTGTAACATGGTGGTAACAAAATTATTCCATTTTTTGTGTCCTAATACGTTCACAGCTCTAGAGCTGCCAGAGAATTGAGAGGCCATATATTGCTAAACCTTTATTATATAGATGAGAAAACTAAATTTTGGGAAGATCAGGTGATGTGTCCAAAGTCTCTCAGACACAGTGCCAGAGGTAGAACAAGATCTTTTGTGTCCAAGCTAGTATTCTTTTCACCTTGACTATCTCTTTACTTCATTTTCCTTTCTTTTTGTGTTTGTTTTAAAATATTTTTGACATTCATTTCTTCCTTTTTGTAAAAATCTTTATTCCCTCCCTTTGTCCCTAGTAATTCTTCCAAGGAAGTCCTCTCTTATAGCAAATAATTAAGCAAAACAAATAAAAAAAATGGCTACAGCTGAAAAGGCATGTTTTATTCTTTACCTCTGATAGATAATAGTCTATCAGCCAAGACATGTTAAACATACATAATTATTTGTAATCAGTACCTTAACCAGAATTCTTTAGTTTTTCAAAGTAATTCCTTTACATGACTCCATCACTTGTATCTTACTCTTCCTTTCCTTTATGGCTATATCAGAATTGAATGAGTGTAAAACTAGTAAATATAACCCAGAGACTTCTCTAATTTTTATTCCCATCTCAATTTGTTAACAATTTTTTTGCTTTCAAATCTGGCTATAAATCTCAAGGATAATTTAAAATTGTTCTTGTTGTGAAAGATTTATAACAAGATGAAGTGTTTCTTTCCTTTTCTGATCCCTGATGGTTATTCTTAAATAGAGGGACATGTGCCATATTATTCCTTTTAAGAAATTTTTTTAAAAATGTACCTACATGTTATCCCTTTTGTATTCAAAAGATTAGAAATTTTGCATACTTCCCTCACATGTTTATTCTCACCTTTACAAATGGTGAAGTTGACTTGAGCTATTATGAAGGTTAAATCTTGTGAAGTCACAGTCTTTTCTTTTAAGACTTTTAGACTTTATAGTTGAAATTTAAAGACACATGTTTATCTTATTGCTTAATCTCTTTTTCAATGACTAGAGGAATTTTATCAAGCTTTGGTTAATGTTTAACCATTTTTGTTCAACTAATGTTAATGAGGGAAAGTAATTCTTCATATCAATAGAAAATGGAAAAAAAATGACTATATAAACAAAGAAACCACAAATTCAGGCAACTCCATTTTTTCATTCTTCCCATCCCAGTTCATTGTCAGTCTACAGGACTTATCCAATGATAGATAAACTAATGGACTTACCCAATATAATGCTCCTGTAATGGAAGGATATAATTATCATTTTGATCTATTTTGGATTTCTATCTTGAATAAACATATTGTTAAATTAATTCCTTTGAGTAGACTGTTTTGATGCATTATGTAAGCAGTACAATATATTCTACAAATGAGACTCTAAGAGACCTTGTCCATCAATAAGAAATATCTCTTTTATTTGTACTTTTTGAAGGATTTCCTATATGCAAAATCCTTTGATGAAAATGTCTATTTTATGCCAATTTGAATAAATGCAATGTGATTCTCAAGGCTCTGGTTTCAGGGTTCTGAATGATCCTTATCAGGGTATAAGAGGAAATAGTGGTCAAGGTGATGGTTGGATTTGAATTGTCCAGTACATGCTCTCCTTCAGAGTGTCTTTCCACAACAAGTTTGTATTTATCTGCCATAAATTTGTTTGGCAATTGCTTGACAGTTTGTGGAGATATCTGAGTTTCTCTTCACAGGAATTGCTTCCCTAGATGATCACTGTAACCATTGATATTGATCATCAGGAGAACATAAATAATGTGGTCACTATTTTCACATCTGCTATAGATATGTGATTTTATGATATTATGAAAGTTACCTTGTTTGAGAAAGATCTTTACATATTCATTTTGTTCTACTGAATAGTAAGTAATAAACTATTTCAGATTTTTCAGTTTCTAAACCTTTCAGTATGAAAGAAGTACAATATAGTCTACAAATGTAGCCTACTGAAAGGAATTAATTTAACAATATGTTTATTCAAAATAGAAAGCCAAAATAGATCAAAATGATAATTATATCCTTCCATTAAAGGAGCATTATAATGGGTAAGTCCATTAGTTTATATATCATTGGAGAGTTCCTGTAGGCTGACAATGAACTGGGATGGGAAGAATGAAAATAGGCTTGCCTGCAATTGTGGTTTCTTTGTTTATATAGTCATTTTTTCCATTTTATTTCTAATAAATACTACTGAATAGTAATAAACAACAGACTTAGTGATATCTTATTAGCCTCTCTAAACATCTCATTTGTGTTGTGTAAATTTGAAGATATAATCTGCTGTAGGAAACTGTCTATGAAAAATTGTTTATTTTTCACATATACATGTTTATTTCAGAAACAATTTTATGATTGTAGAGATGATAGAGTAATTCAGTTACTTTTTTCCTTTTTCCCCTCCCTCCTTTCTTTATTTCTTACTCCTTCCCATCCTTTCTTTCTTATTTCCCTCTTTCTTTCCTCTCTCACTTCCTTCCTTCTTTTCCTCCTCCCTCCATCCATCCCCCCTCTCCCTCTCCCTCTCCCTCTTCCTCCCTCTAACTTTCTTTCTTCCTTCCTTTTTTCTTCTTTTCTTCCTTCCTTCCTTCCTTCCTTCCTTCCTTCCTTCCTTCCTTCCTTCCTTCCTTCCTTCTTTCCTTCCTTCCTTCCTTCCTTCCTCTCTTTCTTTCTTTTTGTTTCTGTCTTCCCCATTTCTGTCTCTGTCTTTATCTTTCTGTCTGTTTCTCTGTCTCTGTCTCTATTTGTTTGTCTGTCTTTGCCTCTGTCTCTGTCTCTCTTTCCTTTGTTCTTTGAAAGACCTAGGTTTATCTCTGCCCCCTAACATATATTTGTATATATTTAATCAAGAGCAACAACTGTTCTTGACTTTGTGCTCTAATTCTCTTCTCAGGTTTTCTATATTTTTAAGTGATAACTATGTAGTGGAATCCAAATGTGGTACTTCTACTTCTCTCACTCATGACAAGAAATCACCATGAGAAATTTCAAAAAAAAAATTATTATATTCCTTCTAATTTAATCTGCAAATGTTTTGGGGAAGATTAGGCTTAGCTGGGTTCAGTATTCTTCCATATATTTTTTGTTTGTTTGTTTGTTTTGGTTTTTTTGCTGAGGCAATTGGGGTTAAGTGACTTGCCCAGGGTCATACAGCTAGGAAGCCTTAAGTGTCTGAAATCACATTTGAACTCAGGGCCTCCTGACTTCAGAACTGGTGCTCTATCCACTGCGCCACCTAGCTGCCCCTCTTAAAATATTTTGGATCATGTCCCCAAGTTTTGCTTACAATTTGACTCAGTGATGACATTACTTGGCCTATAACCCAGAGATATCAAAGAAAGAAGAAAATGAACCACATACACAAAAATAAGGATACTAGTCTTTTTATAGTGATAAAGAATTAGACACTAAGATGGTTCCAATTAAATAGGGAATGGCTGAGCAAATTATGGTATAGGAATATAATATGCATTAAGAAGTAATGATCAACTATATATAGATACTTAGAGACAGACAGATAGATAGTTAAATAGATAGATACATGTAGATATATACATGCCCATGTGTGTATAGAATAAAATCCAGTATATCTAGTTGACAAACTATAATGTGTATATGTGTGCATATAATGTGTGTGTATAATATGTATGTATATATGTATTGGAGAAATGGAGAGATGTACATATACATATTCACTAATTAGCTTAGCATGTCAATTTCTTTTTTAAGTTATCAATAAGCATTTATTAAGAACTACAATCTGCCAGTCCTGTGCTTTATAAACTCTGGATATTCAATGCAAAGAAAAACCAAAAAAAAGACTCCACTCTCAAGAACCTCATATTTTATTGTGGGAATTAGGGGTGAAGGTGGAAGCAGAGAATAACATGCAAACAACTATGTATAAACAAGATATAGACAGGATAAATTGGAAATGATCTAAAGAGGAAGGAACTATCATTAAAAGAAACCAAGAAAGACTTGTTGCAAAAGAAGCTGGAAGACAAACATCAAGAGAGAAACAATTCTAAGAATGAGGGGCAGCCAGTGAAAAGGCAGAGAGATTTTTATATAGTATTTTATTTTTCCAAATACATGTACAAATAGTTTTCAACATTCATTTTTGTAAAACTTTGTTTTCCAAATTTTTCTCCCTTCTTCCCTCCTTTACCTCTCCCCCAAGACATCAAGCAATCTGATATAGGTTAAGTAGAACAATTCTTTTAAACATATTTTCATATTTGTCATATTGTGCAAGAAAAATCATATCAAAAGGAAAAAAAACATAAGAGAAAAAACAAACAACAACAAAAAGGTGAAAATGCTATACTTCAACCCACATTCAGTCTCCAAAGTTCTCTCTGGATGCAGATGACACTTCAAGTCTACTTGAATTAAAAGGCAGAGAATTTTAGCTAAAAAGTTTTGTTCAAGGAACATCAAGGAGATTGGTGACAACAAACTTTAATTCAGTGTCTACTATGTTCCAGGCACTGTCCTAAGAACTAGTAAAGTAAAAAGTAAATAAATAAAATTTTAAAAAGCCAGTCCCTGCACTCAAGGAGCTTAACTCTAACAAGGAAGACAACACACTCACTCACACACACACACACACACACACACACACACACACACACACACACAC
>JAJPUD010006751.1:96899-110233 GCA_023553655.1 Myrmecobius fasciatus
CACACACACACACACACACACACACACACACACACACACACACACACACACACACACACACAGGCAGACTGAAAAGTGGAAGTAGGAGCAAGGTATCTGGCATGGAGGAATAATAGAGAAATCCAAAGGAATTTAGCTGGAAGGGAAATGAAGGGGCTGCTGGCCTGGGTGCTCTCTTTAAATGTAAGTTCAGAAAAAAACTCTCTCCTCTGCACTCCAGTAGGATAGGGCCCGGGGGCAGAGGATGCTAATGAGCAGTTAGTTCTATGGCTATGATCTTACAGGATGAAGAGCTTCCTGAGGCATGATAGAAAAATCTGAAGGAATTTAACTAGATGGAATCCATTTTCACGAGTCGAAAAGTCGTGTATAAAAAGATTGAAAAGGTAGAAAGAAGTCTGGAATAAAAGGCTTTAAAAATCAAACAGATTTTATTTTTGATCCTATGAATAAAGGGAAGTCACTTGATTTTATTGAGGATGGGAAGATGACAAAGTTCTACACATGGGATCCATTTCCTTATCTTCAAAATGGGTATAATAGTAACTGTTTAACTTTGCCTAAATTGACTGTTCAATGTAAATCTCAGAATGCTATGCAAATTATGTAATCATTGTTATTTTCTACTAGTAATTTCCTTTTACCCTATCAAAAATTTCCATCTATTGACTAGCATTAGAAATCTTTCTCTGATTGTCCTATTCTAAAACATTGTGTGTACAAGAATCCTCTGTTTTCCTCACAGTATATTATTCATTAGTTCTTCTCTTCAAAGAAGTTGATTAGAATATTATCCCAAAGGATAACTCAGTGTGAGAGAAAGAGACAGTAGGGATTCTAGGCTTGGGGAGATTGGATCGAAATATTCAGAGCTATCTTTTGGCAGGTCTTGGGTGAGCTATTGAAATTAGAGCAGCTTTGCACACCTGTGAGAAAGGGTTGGTAGCAAGAAGAGAATAATATCTTTTAAGAAAGTAATGAGAAGACACCCCAAATGAGCTATTTTTGCCTTGGGTTATGTACAAGTAAGCACTGGAGAAAATGAAAAAGCATTCTGTTTGCTATAATTACAAGTCCAATTTCTTCAGTGTCTTTCCTTTCCTGAAGGGTGAAGGATTTGGCTATGTGACAAGGCATTTTCCTGCTCTGTCATTCAGAGTTTTACACTATGTCTGAGATACAGAGAGGGGGTGTATTGATTTCAGCTCAGATTCTTATCTAGGTCATTCAACCTAAATTCAACATGTAGTGTTCATTCTGTGTTAAGAGAAATAGATACCACCAGGCCCTCCCTGGAATACTTAGGCTTAAGTGTGGTGAAGCTGTCTGTTGTTGTTTCTCCTCATGCATTGGTTTATTTTCATAACAACATGCCACAAAACTTGAAATCATATTGGAAACTGTCCAAGATCCACTTTTCCTGATAATTCCTGATAATAGCACTTAAGATATTCTGTTTCTCCTATATTCAGTTCTGGCAACAAATCAATCAATTGTCCATATGCCAAGTCCCTCTATTTCTCTCCTCCTCCTTCCACATGATAAAATGAGAAATGGAAAAAGTACTTCTTGGTATATTTGAGATTCTTCTAAAGAACTCCAAAAAGTTCACACAGAATTTTTTACTTCCCTGAGCAGAAAACAGAAAAAAAAGTGACCCTCTATCTGCTTTAATTTTTTGGTTTATAGTGAAAGGATTGAATTGAGCAATGTCTAGAGCCCCTTCAAGGTCTGTGATCTCATATATAATACATAAAGGAAAGTATAATTAAACACAATAAAAGAGATGATCTATGATTAATCATCAGAAGGAATGTACAGGCTTCTTGGGATTAGATAGGAAAGATTGAGTTAAATATTTTTGATTTAACTCAATTTGATTGAATTAAAGAATTGGATTATGACAGATAGTGAATGTCAGGCTAAAAATCTTGGAATTTATCACATAAGCAAATTCCAGAAAAGAATCATAGAATTCGGGATCAGAAGGTATTATAATAGTCAACCAGACTAGCCAATACTTGAAAGAGCAACACTCCTACATATCCAATGAGTAGTCATCCAGTCTTTGCCTGGAAGTACATTCCACTTGTGAGTATCTCCAATTATTAGAATTTTTTTCTTTATACCAGATCGAAATTTGAAACATTGATAATTTCATTCTATTCTTAAATATAATTGTAATGATTCCTTTTATGTAGGTCTCTTGTGAAACTTTTATAAGCTCAATTTTGCTGCTTCTTTTTTTGTTGACTTTTTATTTGAAAGGCAAAATTTTACATTTTAAAAATATTTACAGAAAGTATACTTTTTAAAAAAAATTTATTTGCATAACATATGTGTGGGTAATTCTTCAACATTAACCCTTACATAGCTTTCTGTTACAAATTTTTCCCCCCAACTCCCCACCCCTCCCCTAGATGGCAGGATATCCACTACATGTCAATTACGTTAAAATACTTGGTAAATCGAATATATGTATACATATTTCCAAACTTATCATTGTTGTGCAAGAAAAATCGTATCCACAAGAAAGAAATATCAGATAAAGGAAACACAATGTAAGCAAATATCAATCAAGAGTACGAGAATATGTTGTGGGCAGCATCACCTCATAAAAGAAGCAGCAAAACTGATGCTGAGTGAAATGAGCAGAACCAGGAGATCATTATATACGGCAACAACAATACTATATGACGATCAATTCTGATGGACATGGCTCCCTTCAACAATGAAATGTTTCAAACCACTTCTAACTGTTCACTGAAGAAAGCCACTTCATCATACTGGTTCAGACAGGATCTGTGATAGCTGTAACAACTTTTTAACTTCCCTTTTTGCTTCAATTCTCTAAAAAGAGCTATGAGATAGCACTTTCACTCTTTCTATTGTTGTTTGCTTGCATTTTGTTTTCTTTCTCAGGTTTTTTTCCCCTTCTTTCTTCTTCTGATTTTTCTTGCGCAGCAAGATAACTGTAGAAATATGTATACATATATTAGATTTAACATACATTTTAACATATTTAACATATAATTTGCCATCAGGGGGAGAGAGGGGAGAGAAGGAGGGGAAAATTTGGAACAGAAGGTTTTGCAAGGGTCAGCTCTTTTTCTTCTACTTCTTTCCATAGGGAATGTAGAGGGATAGGTGTCTTCCTTTTAGCTATAATATTGGCATGGAGATTGAAATATTTTTGAAATATGAATCTATTGTTAGAGAATTGAAGCAAAAACGGAAGTTAAAAAGTTGTTACAGCTATCACAGATCCTGTCTGAACCAAAAATATAGGCAGTATGATGAAGTGGGAAGAGTACTAGTCTTTGAATAAGCAGATCAGTGTTTAGGTGTGGATTCTTAACACTGCCAATGTGTGCATGAACATTTCAAAGGATTACACATTTAAAGCTAGAAAGGACTTTAGAGATCTTCAAATAAAACCTCTTCATTTTACAGGTAAAGAAAATTGAGGCCCAGAGTTAATAAAAAACCTGGACTAGAGTAGCACATTTGGCACATGAAGAATTCAAACTTAGACCACCTCTTGATTTCAGTACTCTATTTCCTAAATTATGCTGCCTCTGAGAGCCTTGATCTCTAAACTTCCAAGAATAAATGAGGCAAATAATATGTGTATCAACCAACATATGGGACTGTTGTCTTGACTGGAATTAGTAAAATATAATATATTATATATGTATATTTAAATCATTGCTGCCTCCACTTTCTTGGATTCCATTGACATCCTACTTAATGCTTCAATATGGCATGAGTTTCTCAAAGTTTTTGATAGTGGGTCAAAATCTTCTTCAGAATATGAGATGGATAATCTTTGGCTATATTCCTAATGATAAATCAATAATTCAATCAACATTTAATAAGCTCCCACTATGTGCGAGGAACTATTAAAGAGACTGAAGTTACAAAGAATGCAAACAGTTTCTACTCTCAATGAACTCACAATCTAATCACTGAGACAAGTACTACACATATAGGTGAATACAAAATAATTATAAATATAATGTCCTATATGTGTGGAGATAAAGTGAACCCCATGTTTGTAGAGAAGACTTACCAGTGGCAAAGGGGCTATTGATGTCTATGGTTTGGGGAACAGATATCTCCAGCTATCTGGGAGATATTCTCTTCCCACCCTTTTCCAAGGGAGACATTCATTCCTGCCTGGGGAAACAGGAAGCTGGGGCTGAGACTAGTCTGCTCTCCTCAATAAGATGGATTATCAGGATAGAATTATATTTATTGGGTTCCTTAAATATTATCCATGTAGGATTCATGATCAGGTTCCATGAAATGTCTGATGGCTTTGTCAGTGTGGGAGGAAAGGGGAGAAAGCTGAGCACTGTATCCAGGATTCCTTTTCCCACCAAATACCATTTTCACAAAAAAAGACACATATAGAATATCCAAGAAAAATATTTATCCAAATTGAAATGACAGAAAGTATGCATATAAAAATATGTACCAGATAATACAAAGCGAAGGAACTTTCCTATTGGGGGTGAGGTAATAACTCAAACAAGAGAGAATGATCTCACCCAAGGGAAACTGTGAAGTGTAGCGAACAGAATAGGGACATTATGGAGACTGCTCTCTCTGCTCATGGGTTGGACCTCTTTCATATTCTTTATCGAAACTGGTAGCCTACTGGATGCTTATAGAAGACTCTCACTTGGGGAGTCTGGCCAACACTGCTCCGAAAAGGCAGGGCATTTATCTTTACCAATAAGAAGAAAGTCACATACTAATGAGTTGAGGGATAAAGTTTATATATGCAAATAAAGAAAATAAATCCAAAATAGTTAAGGGAGGGTATTAACAGTTAGGGGAAATAAATAAAGGTTTTGTGCAGAAAGTATTGATGCTAAAGAAAGAGTTTCTATGAGTTGAAGGTAAAGAGGAATATTTGGATCTTATGCAAAGGCAGAGATGAGAGATGGAATGTCATGTCCATTTTGGTTAGATCACAGAGTTCAGATAGGTAGAGGCCCATCTTGTGAAGGCCAGATTCTTGGATTCCCTCTTGCTGATTTCAGATATGACCAAGATCATCCTTTATATCTCTTGGTTGTTGTTATGGGGGCATCTCAGTTGTGTCTGATTCTTCATGACCCATTTTGGGATCTTATTAGCAAAGATACTAGAGTTATTTGCCATTTATTCATCCAACTCATTTTACAGATGAGACAAGGAGGGCCAAGTGACTTGACTGAGGTCACACAGTTAATAACTGTTTGAGGACAAATTTGAACTGATGAATGAGCTTTCCTGCTTCTAATCCCAGTACTCTATCCATTATGTTATCTAGCTGTCCATCTGCCTCTTCAGATAACCCTAAAAACACTAAATGAAGGAGAGTAGATTTTATCCTAGTGAAAACAGGTTGTATAAGATAAGAATTTTTATGAAGAAATACTTATTTCATAAGGTATAATTACAAATATTCAAATTTAGAAACATGAGGGAGGCCCTTCCCCATGCACTATCTAACTTTCTGGGGAGAACATACAGTAATTTAGCTTGGTTCCCACTGAGCATAGTGCCTAATTTCAAGTACCAATGTTCCTCTTTGGGTTTGAGTCTCAGGTACCCTAGCTTCTCATAGCCTCCATACTAGCCTGATTAACTTCCCCTCTCACCAATGCTTCCCATAGCATATAAAAATCCCTGAAAAGAGCACAACTGAAAACAACAAAAAGAATGACCAGGTAGGTTTTACAAATTTTAGAGACACAGACAGATAATCAAAGGAGATTACTCTTAATATATAGTTGGGGATGCAACAGGTTCTATGTTACACAAACTAGATATGGTCAAAAATCTGGTTGTAATTGAATTCAGAAGTGACATAATCACAAATGAATTTGAGGAAAATAAGTGCAGTAAGCAGAGAGGCCAATTAGAAGGCTGTTGTGATAATCTGGAAAAGAGGTTATGATGGGTTTGAATTAAGATGCCAACAAGTGTATTAGAGATAAAAAATCAAATATGAGAAATGTTGTCTAAACCATCAAAATTACCAAATTAATGTATATGTACCATGACAGAGAATGATCACTCTAGAATAAAGCCAAAGTTACTAGCCTAGAAGTCTACTATAACACTGGGGCTGTTTTTGACAGGAAAAAAAATGAAGAAATGAAAAACTTTTAGTCCCACTTAGTTTGGGATGTTTCTGAAAAAAATCAGTTTTAAATGACTAGTAATTAATTAAAATTAAAAGGTGATTAAAAGGATTTAAACTAAAGCTCAGGGGAAGAACTAAGAGTAAATATATGGGCCTCTCAGTCACCTGAATATTATAATAATCAAGCTCAAGGGAGATGAAAAGGTGAGGAAAGTGCATAGATAAAGAAAAGAAAAGAACCAAATTAAGAAGCTTGAATAACACAGTTTGAAGTTGTTTGGTCAGCCACTATAGGAGATAATAATTATTCAAGTAGGATGATAATGATAGCTAATATTTACATAGAAATTAAAGTTATGCAAAATACTTTAGATGTGTTTTGAGTTTAGTTGAGAAACTTTCAAGACACCTAAAAGGAGAGAACAGCCCTGAGGAAAAAGTATCAAGTACAGTAGATAGTTTAAGAAGGATAAGCTCTGAAACATGACCGTCAGATTTGGCAAATGAGAAATCTTTGACAATTTTGAAGAAAGCAGTTGCCCTTAAATTATGAAGGTGGAAGCGAGGCGAGTAAGTGTACTTAGTTATTTCCAGGAATTTAGCTGAGAAAGGAAGGAAAGATATAGTAAAGTAATTTGAGGCATATATAAAAAGTCCAAAAAAAGGGTCATTTTTATTTTGTGGTTGAAGTAGAGTTGAGCACATTTGAAGTCTTTAAAAACAAAAAAAAATGTAGGGAGGATTTGAAGTTCAGAGAGAGAGGAAGAAGAAAAAAGAAGAAGATGATGATGAAGGAAGAAGGAAAAAAGAAGGAAGAAGTAGAAGAAGAAAGAGGAGGAGAAAGAGAAACAGGAGGAGGAATAAAAGGAAGAGGGTAGGAAGTTGGTTGAGGTTGCAATTGGATAAAGAAAATTAGAGAAAATTCAATCAAGGATACATGTAAAAGTGATGTACATCACTTTGGCACTTCTGCTATCAGACATATGGCACTATATGTTTGTCATCTTATGACCAGACTAATGAAAATTTGACATTGCAACTATATGGTACACAACTCCTTAGGATAGTTTATTAGGACATAGTAGAGTTGGGATCTTTGTGAATCAAAGAATACTAAAAGATGCTGAAAGAATAATGAGTATTTTGAGTGTTTATTGAAAAGATATCCCTATTTTGGGGCTCCTTTTTCATTAAAAAATAAAACACAACCAAGAATAAAAACAACAGCAACAACAAAAACCAAACAGGATTTTCTGGGGGGAATGGTACAATTAGGTAATTTTCCCTATCTTTTTCTGACATTATCTTTCCTTCAAAGCCCAATCTGAATCTCTTGTCTCCTCTATCCCTAAAGAAACCCAAGATCCTTTCCTAATATCCTCTTAAGTCAAGTTGGGTCACCCCAACCAAGAGAATTTTATGTCTGATCTTATTTTATCCAGGGAAATCTGAATTTTTTTCTTTTGAAAGAGAGTCTTGAAAAGTCTCTTGAAAATTTCCTTTGACCCTCTATAAAAGGATGTGCTATGTGAGTTTGGTGAATCAGACACTTGGAAGAATGTGTGCAAATATTTAGAAGGCAGAAGAAGTTTTTAGCTTTTCAGTCTAATTTAAGCACTATATCAGTCACAAGATCATCCTGCTTAGAATTAGTAACCCTTATTTGCTATTTTCTTTATACCCTATGAAATACTACAGCAAGTGAATCATTCTTCATCATGTATCCATTAATATCCTCCACCACAACCAAGTTCTGTACATTGTTTGGATACTTGTGGGGGCAGAATAGATAATGAGTGATGAAGATAACTTCTGAAAGGCCCACTTCCTCTCTGAAGAGCTTGGAAATAAAACTATGAAATTTCATTTCCAGGCTCCAGGGAGGAAGAAAATAAGGCTTTAATTTGAACATTATTTAAATACTAGATTTTTTCCAAATGGTTAAAATCTTCCTGATACACAGACTAACAAATTGTTCCCATATATGCTAGGGAGACCATGATTTTCACTGCAAAAATGGTTATTTGGTTCCATTTGATTCACTTTGCTTAATTTGATTCAAAATAGTTCATTTTGTTCATAATTTCCCCTCTCAATAATTCCAAAATAGCCAACACACTTAATTTACAATAGAATTACAACAAAATTATGCAGCAATTCTCCCTTAAAAAGACAATAATATAACAAAAAGGCAATAAAAATCCAATAATCTATAATTGTTTCTGTACTCTATTTCCAAATTGGAACTTTCAATAGGTTAGAACTCTGTGGAATGGTGGAGTGGAATTTTGAGGAGAAAGAATCTGATCTTGGAGACAAGAGGCCTCAATTCTAGTCTTCTCTTTTGCCTTTATGAAAATAATTTCCCTCTCTGGGCTTCATTACAAATTATTTTCCTAGTTTTAAACCCTGTGGTTTAAAACAAGAAATCCAAATTATAATTTGAAAGTTAAATTAATTAAATGCCTCTGCCTTTTTATATAATGGCCAGAAAATCTAGTCCATGTCATGCCAACATTAAGAGCTCTAATAAGACATGGCATGCCATCTGTGGAGTATAGCAATAGTCAACCATAATATATCATTGATGGACCCTGTTTTTAATCCTTTCTGTGAATTCCAGATAACATGGAACCCATAGGAAAGATAAAAGACTGCACAAATGTGTCAATACTATGCCTTTCAAATGTTTCTCTCCCCAATTCAGTTTTTATTGTGCTTGGCACTCCACAGACATAATCTTTTTCTTTCCCTGTGGGCAGAATATGCTTAATTTTAGGGCTGCACACAAATCAGTCCTTTATAAAAAGAAAAAATGGTTCCCCACACATATAACAGGCTGTAATTGGAATTCATTCTTTGACATGCAAATTGAAAACCAACTTCACTGAGATATGAATCCCAAAGATAATCTTGTGAAAATGGACTCCAGTGCAAGCTTTTCCCAAACCTTCACATTACTTTGCTTCATTATATAATCAAACCACAATCAGGGCTTAGAAATGGATATTAGGAGGAGACCAGGTCCAGCAATAGAGCTGAGACAGTATGGCTGTCATTCCATTAGTACTTTTGGCCTCTTTCTCTGTCTCCAAATAGACACATATTGATGAACAGAAAACTCCTACTGTCTAATGGGTGGGCAGACAAGTAGACAGGAAGGAAAAAGATAGAGAACCTTCTTTACATCAGACAGCCAATCTCCCCTTATTAAACGTCTATTTTTGGAGTAGATTCCTTTGCTCACAAAGCTAACAATGAAAATGGCTGAGAAGAAAATAAGATAGGTATTCACATTTTTCTCAATGGCATGTGATGATAAATTAAGTGAAGCCAGACCTGATAGCAGGACAATTTCAGAAATACTTCTATGTAAAATAATTAGAGAAAACACTGTTAAGGAGTAGAAGGAATTGTCATTCCATAGCTTAAGGAATAAGGGCATGACTCTAGAACTGAGTCTTTCAGTCAAAAAGTTTTGGGAAAGGTATTTTAAGTTTTGTTTTGTTTGTTTTAAAATTTGTGAATTGTCAGATATGCCTTTTTTTTTTAACTTGACTGGTTATAATCAGATGTACCCTGATATAAACATGATTTGCATTAGGATAGGTCAGAGGGTTGTAACAGCATCTCCTCTCCTGATTTGCTAAATGAAAACTATGAAGTTGGTGAGAATAATGTTAATAGTAAAATAACAAACAAACAAACAAAGAAAAAACAAATCAACCCTCCAAAAATTTAATGCTCTGGTCATTTTCAAGAATGATATATCTCGTAAGTATTCCCTTAGGGCTACGTTATTTTTAGGGGGGTTTCCAAGTTAATCTTTCAGTAACCACCCCTTTGAACTGTCAAACAAAATTTGAAAACTGATCTACTAACTCCTGAGTGGTTGTAGACTTTTCAGTATGCTGGTGACATTTAATTTCTGAATTTCTCTGAAACTTTTTCCCCCTTTCCTTCAGAAGATGTCATTAATAGTGCTAGACTTCAACTTCAAACTGAAATCAACTCCAAAACACATGAATTACCATGAATACTTGCACGTATGGTTTAGCACACCCACACCCACATCCACACAACACATCTCTGTAAGACTACTCTCATTTAGTTCTTTAATCTTTTTGGCTTTCTCAAATTTTCCTACCAAACGCTGACTACTTTAAGATTTCTGCAAGACAGCAATAAACTGAATTCTTATTTGCATCCATATTTAATTATATTAATAATAATATCTCACATTTCTATACCATATGTTTGTACTGCACCTTTTATTTTTAGTGAAAGTTAAACATTTGGATGTGGAACTGTAAATGATAATATTTATTTTTATAGGTAATATCTACATGTGTTTCTAAATATATTCATATGTACATATAATTTATTATAATTATTTTAACTAATTCATTTTAAATAATGTAATTGATAAATTAATTTTAATGTTTAAAGTTTTTGTATAACATGTTATTGCATATTGTGCTATAAATTAACTATACATATTGTGTATATATATACACACAAATAATTATGCATACATACATTCATTTGTGGGTCACCACTTCCCTCAAACATCCCTTCTCTTTTATAGCAGCCCCCTTTTTTATCATTTCCACTTTCTACTTCTGTTCCCCCTTCTATTAGCCTCTTCTTTCCTTTCCCCTTTTTCCTCCTATTTTCCTATAGTATGAGAAGTTTATCTTTCAAACTAAAAATGTCTGATATTCTCCCTTTGAGTCAAATCTGATGAGATTAAGGTACACACAATGCTCATCTGTGTCCCTTCGTTCTCTCAATTATAATCAGTCTTTTTTTGCCTCTTCATTTGATAAAATTTTCTCAATTTTATCCCCTTTTCCTCTTCTTCCAGTACAATTCCTTTTCCACCCTTGATTTGTATTTTTATATCAATACAGTAAAGTTAAGTTATACTTACATCCTCTAAGTATACCCCTAATAAAAATACATTTCTCGAGAGCTAAACGTATCATATCATCTCTCCATATAGAGGTGTAAATATTTTAACCTTTAAAAACATATTTTTCCCTTTTTTTCCTTTTTATCCTTCTCCTGAGTCCTGTATATAAAGATCAGATTTTCTGTTCAGCTCTATTCTTTTCATCCAAAATAAATGAAATTCATCTATTTAATTGAAGGTGCATCTTTTTCCCTAAACATAATCCTTAATTTTGCTGGATAGTTGATTCTTGGTGAACTTCAAACTCTTTTGTTTTCGGGAATATCATATTCCAGGTCCCTCAGTCCTTTACAGTGGAAACTGCTGGGTCCTGGGTAATCCTCATTGTTGCTCTTGAGATTTGCATTGTTTCTTTCTGGCTGCTTGAAATATTTTCTCCTTGACCATATAATTCTGAAATTCAGCTGTGATATTCCTTAGAGTTGTCATTTTGGGGTCTCTTTCAGGAGGTGATGAGTAGATACTTTGAAACTCTATTTTACCTTCTGACATCAAGGTAATTTTCCTTGATGATTTCTTTTTTTTTTTTATTAAAGCTTTTTATTTCTATAACATATGTATTAGTAGTTCCCCAGCATTGATCTTTACAAAGCTTTCCATTATAAATTTTACCCCCAGTCCCCTCCCCTCCCCTAGATGGCAGGAAGTCCACTACATGTTAATAATGTTGAAATACTTGACAAGTTATGCAAGAAAAATCCTATCTACAAGAAAAAAAAAGAAAATCAGAGAAAGGCAACACAATGCAAGCAAATATCAATAGAGATCATGAAAATGTTACATTGTGGTCCACATTTCATATCCCTCTCTCTGGGTGTATATGGTTTTCTTCAGTGAACAATTGGAACTGGTTTGAGACAATTCTTTGTTGCACAGAGCCATGTCCATCAGAACTGATCATCATGTAATACTATTGTTGCTGTTTATGATGATCTCCTGGTTCTGCTCGTTTCACTCAGCATCAGTTCATGTAAGTCTCTCCAGGCCTCTCTGAAATCGTTGAATGTTATGGAATATTATTGTTCTGTAAGAAACGAGTCGTTTCTTACAGAACAATAATATTCCATGCCATTCATATACCATACATTATTCAGCCACTCTCCAATTGATGGGCATCCCTTCAGTTTCCAGTTTCTAGCCACTACAAAAAGGGCTGACACAAACATTCTTGCACAGGTGGGTCCCTTTCCCTCCTCTAAGATCTCTTTGGGATATAGGCCCAATAGCAACACTGCTGGGTCAAAGGGTATGCACAGTTTGATAACCTTTTGAGGGTAGCTCCAAATTGCTCTCCAGAATGGTTGGATACATTCACAGTTCCACCAACAATGTATTAGTGTCCCAGTTTTCCCAAATCCTCTCCAACATTCATCGTTATCTTTTCCTGTCATTTTAGCCAATCTGACAGGTGTGTAGTGGTATCTCAGAGTTGTCTTAATTTGCATTTCTCTGATCAATAGTGATTTGGAGCAACTTTTCATATGACTAGAGATGGTTTTAATTTCATCATCTGAATATTGTCTGTTCATATCCTTTAACTATTTATCAATCGGAGAATGGCTTGAATTCTTATATATATGAGACAATTCTCTATATATTTTAGAAATGAGGCCTTTATCAGAACCATTAAATGTAAAGATGATTTCCCAATTTGATTCTTCCCTCCTAAACTTGTCTGCATTTGTTTTATTTGTACAGAAAATTTTTAACTTAATACAATCAAAATTATCCATCTGGTGTTCAAATAGGAGTTCCAGATCTTCTTTGGACATAAATTTATTCCATCTCCACAAGTCTGAGAGGTAAACTATATTACATTCCTCTTAATTGCTTACAAAGTCCCTCTTTATATCTAGATCATGAACCCATTTAGATCTTATCTTGGTATGTGGTGTTAAGTATGGGTCAAGCCCTAATTTCTTCCACACTAGTTTCCAATTTTCCCAGCAGTTTTTGCCAAATAGTGAGTATTTATCCCAAAACCTGGGGTCTTTGGGTTTATCAAACACTAAATTGTTAAGGTTATTGCCTAGATTGTCCTGATAACCTATCCTGTGCCAATGATCGACTGCTCTATTTCTTAGCCAGTACCAAATGGTTTTGATGACCGCTGCTTTATAATATAGTTTTAGATCTGGTACAGCAAGGCCACCTTCATTTGCCATTTTTGCATTAATCCCCTTGAAATCCATGACCTTTTGTTCTTCCAAATGAACT
>JAJPUD010006752.1:0-14571 GCA_023553655.1 Myrmecobius fasciatus
TGGTACTGGATAAGAAATAGAGTAGTGGATCAGTGGAATATGTTAGGTTCACAGGACAAAATACTCAATGACAATAGTAATCTAGTGTTTGATAAACCCAAAGACCCCAGTTTTGGGGATAAAAACTCACTATTTGACAAAAACTGCTGGGATAATTGGAAACTAGTATGGAAGAAATTGGGCATTGACCCACACCTAACACCATATACCAAGATAAGGTCAAAATGGATTCATGATCTAGGCATAAAGAATGATATTATAAATAAATTAGAACAATGTAGGATGGCTTACCTCTCAGACCTGTGGAGGGGGAAGGAATTTGTGACCAAAGAAGAACTAGAGGTCATCAATAATCACAAAATAGATAAGTTTGACTATATCAAGTTAAAAAGTTTTTGTACAAACAAAATGAATGCAGAGAAGATTAGAAGGGTAGCAGTAAACTGGGAAAATATTTTTACATCCAAAGGTTCTGATAAAGGCCTCATTTCTAAAATATATAGAGAATTGACTCAAATATATAAGAATTCAAGCCATTCTCCAATGGATAAATGGTCAAAAGATATGAACAGACAATTTTCAGACGAAGAAATTAAAATTATTTCTGGTCACATGAAAAGGTGCTGCAAGTCACTATTGATCAGAGAAATGCAAATTAAGACAACTCTGAGATACCACTACACACCTGTCAGATTGGCTAAAATGACAGGAAATGATAATGATAATTGTTGGAGGGGATGTGGGAAAACTGGGACACTGATACATTGTTGGTGGAACTGTGAACGGGTCCAACCATTCTGGAGAGCAATTTGGAACTATGCTCAAAAAGTTATCAAACTGTGCATACCATTTGACCCAGCAGTGTTTCTACTGGGCCAAAAAAAAAAAGAGATTTTAAAGGAGGGAAAGGGACCCACATGTGCAAAAATGTTTGTGGCAGCCCTTTTTGTAGTGGCAAGAAACTGGAAATTGAAAAGATGCCCATCAATTGGAGAATGGCTGAATAAATTATGGTATACGAATGTTATGGAATATTATTGTTCTGTAAGAAACGACCAGCAGGACAATTTCAGAGAGGCCTGGAGAGACTTGCATGAACTGATGCTGAGTGAAATCAGCAGAACCAGGAGAACATTATACACAGCAACAAGACTATATGATGATCAATTTTGATGGACATGGTTCTCTTCAACAATGATGTGATTCAAACCAGTTGTTCAGGGATGAAGATAGTCATATACATCCAGAGAGAGGCCTGTGGGAACTGAGTGTGAACCACAACACAGCATTTTAACGTTTTCTGTGAATATTTCCATGCATTTTGGTTTTTTTCTTAAGTTGTTTTTTCTTCTTCTCTTTCTAGATCTGATGTTTCTTGTGCAGTAAGACAACTGTATAGATATGTATACATGTATTGTATTTGTCATATAATTTATCCTATTTAGCATGTATTAGATTACCTGTCATCTAGGGGTGGGGGGTGGGGGGAAGGAGGGGAAAAGCTTGGGGAAAAAAAAAGTTTTTGCAAAGGTCAATGTAGAAAAATCACTCATATGTTTTGTAAATAAAAAGCTTTACAAAAAAAAAAAAAGTTCAATGCTGCAGTAATTTTTAGAGTTGAGTTAGCCCAGAGGACTTTATACAGCAATAAAGCACTGTCATGTAAAAAAAAATAAAAATAAACTTCATGAGAGAATTGGATTCAATCACCTTTAAGTTCCCTTCAATCTCTATATTAGTGATTCTATGATACCATATATAGAACTAAGTTGGAAGCTGCTAAGAAGTTGCTCAAATGGGACCCCATTAGGAGATCTATTTCAATGCAACTCGCCTTAGGCACAGGTTATTTCAACTATGCAGTTATATGCTAAGGAATGAATCACATCATTTTCATAGCTCTTTCATACTACTATACTAACAAAATAATAACAATAACAATAATAATCACAACTTTCAGAAATATCATTTTTAAATTTTTTTAAAATTGTTTTGGGAGGTTATGATCTCTAACTGTGGGATTGAGGACTGAGTTGACAACACTTGGACACCAGGAACCAACAACTTGCAAAAGGGACACTATTCTACTATGTTATGGAAATGTTTGTTTTATTTCTTAATTTCAGAATAAAGTAAGTAAAAAAAATTAATGTAATTTAACAAAATTAATAAAAATACAATAACATACAGATTTTTAAGATGGGTGTGAAATATAATCATTCCCTGCAATATTTAAGCAGGCATGCCAGATATACCAGGTAATTCAAATGCACATCTCTCTCAGATTGTCATTGGCCTCCACAATTTTCACTGGTCATATTTTTGGAGGTTATTTTTCCCTTCCTAATTTTCTTCATTTCCTATTGTTCCTAACAACAAAAGGGCAAAGAACTTTATGCCTTGTCTATAGCAGAAATAATCCCATTATAAAATATATTTCCTAGAAAATAAAAAGAAAATACAAACAAAAAAGCATAAAAACACAAAACAAAAAGTACATAAGATTTCTAAAATATAGAATATGTCAAATATTGGGGGCTTACAGTATCATTGAGATTTATTCCAATTTCTTTTGGTTTCTAGAGTAATATTCTGTAGTTATAAATATAGTAACATTATTCAATTCTAAAAAAATGTAACATTTTAGGCCCTTTTCCAAGTTTTTGCTATTATACATACATTTAAAAACTCTATGCTTGGGTACATATTGTATTATTTTTGATGTTCATGAGTAGTATCTTCTAATCATAGATTTGAATTTTGAAAAGCAGAAATGAAAGTTCTAGAAATGATGTGTTACCCTGTCTAGAAATGACTATCGTTCCATAGTATGGAAACTTAGGTTATTAAAGTCTACATCCTGTTTTGGGGCACTTAATTGCCTGATTGAAGTAAATGCTAATTCTACTTTTTATGGCTTATTAATTTCGGGTTAAAACTTGACACCCATAAGTCTTCAGAAGAGGTCTGAATGACGTATAAAGTTTATATATATATATATATATATATATATATATATATATACATATACATATATATAACCTTACAATGTTTTATGAATTAAACAATGGGATTTAGGCATACATTTATATTTGCCTCCTAACATTTCTCTCTAACATTGATTTTCCCAGCACAAATTTGAAGTATCAATATGGTAGAATGTTTTGGGGATTGCTAAAGATTACTAATTACTAAGATTGTCTGCACAGGAGTTATGCATGATCTATGGATAGTGCTTGATGAGACAGAAGGA
The DNA here is from genome assembly GCA_023553655.1 of Myrmecobius fasciatus. Taxonomy (NCBI): domain Eukaryota; kingdom Metazoa; phylum Chordata; class Mammalia; order Dasyuromorphia; family Myrmecobiidae; genus Myrmecobius; species Myrmecobius fasciatus. The sequence continues at coordinate 3,254 of JAJPUD010006752.1, forward strand.
GTGAGAAAATTTTAATGTAGTTGTATAAAAAACTATGACAATGGTACCCCAAGGATAAAGCAAAATGGAAGATACCAAAAGACCAATGAAAAACACAAGTGTAATTATGAATAACTGTAACATTGTAAATTTATACCAAACAGGCTATGATCTGAGGATCAGACATTAATTATCAATGAAATTGATGTAAAGATTAATAGACATGGTATTGGAAGAGATATGAGTTTGAATCTTATTCCTGATACTTACTAGTTGTGTGGGCATAGAGAAATATATATTTCTGAGCTGCTCTTTCCTTAGCTATAAAATAGGGAGAATAATGCCTGCAGCATTCATTTCATAGAATTGTCATGAGGATCAAATGATATAATGCATATAAAGCACTTTGTAAACCTCAAAATAACATTATATAAATGTCAGTTATTAAGTATGAAATAGCTCATTAAAATTAAATTGGACACCAGGTCTATCTCATTTTATATAGAAAATGATTCTTAATCTTTTCTGACTGGTTTTATTCTGCTTTCATAACAATTGTATTGAGTGACCCAAGAAAAGAAAAAAAAATGTGTTGAGCAAACCAAAGCACTGGATTGGAAGTCAAAAAGACCTGAGTTCAAATCCTGAATCAGCCACTTACAAGTTGTAAAACCTTTAAATATCTGTGTTTCAGTTTCCTCATTGATAATCTGAGGGGGCTGGACTAGATGGCCTCTAGAGTCACTTCTAGTTCAAAATCTCTGCCTCTTGGAATTGCTATCTTCCTTAAAGTACTTGTTTAAAAGTATTTGAGGTCTTTGTTTATCTTCTCTTATACCCTTAGTTAATAGAGGCTCTCCTATTTCACCAAAATTATTGAATATATAATTTAAATTGTTTGTCTGTGTACATATACCCCTAATAGAATATAAATCCCTTGAGGTCAGGGATTGTTTTATGCTTGTCTTCATCCTCGGGCCAAACACTGAACCTTAAATATATAATATGAAAAGTAAATGCTTATTAAATTGAATTGAATTACTTATTTACCATTTTTTTCTGTCCTTTCTCATTTGAAGATAATTCTCCTTGTCAGAAAAAAAGAAGAAAAATAAGAGCAACTCTGCCCTCTCTATTATCTTTTAATATTACCCTGTTTTACAAGAGTGGGACCATCTATTCTTTCTTTCTTCCCTTCTCTCAATTACACTTTAAAAAAAAATCCTATCCTTTTTATTGTCATAGTTTTGTTATCCCTGCCAGTCTCAACTCATTTTGAGTTTTAACATTCCTGACTATTTTTATAAGACTGAGTCATTGTTTTGATTTTTATTTCCCACTAATTGTCCTCACGTTTATCTTCTGCACATTTCTTTTAAAAACCTAAGTTGGTTGGTGAGCTCCAATCCAAGTGCAGTTATGTAATTTGCTTTTGATAACTCCCTTTATATAGAATTAATTTCTCTTTGTGTGTCTTTATAATTTCATTCTTGAAAACATCCCTTTATTTGGGATATTTTTTTTCTATTAATGGTAATAAATTCCTTCCAAATGGCTCAACTCTTCTGGACTCCTTTTTGATTTCTTCATGCCATTAGGAACTTCATCAGTGGAAAATCTCATCATCTTCAAGATCCAATCAGATTTGGTACTCTTTCCTCATTAGTCTCCTTTGCCCCTCTGACTGAAGAATGGAAGGACAAACTTCAAAACCTTTATTTAAGCAGAAACTCAGGCTAGTTTTTTTTTTTTTCATTTCCAGACGCATCATGTCTCCCCTACTATTTCCCAATATTTTCAGCTTCCTTTTGTGTATCCATTTGATTATAAACTCCTCGAGGGCATGTACTTTCTTTTTTCACATTTTCTCCCCCTAGTATAGCTCCTGGCACATAGTAGGTGCTTAAAAATGCTTATGGACTGATTTAGCCATGTCCCCAGAAATCCCCTTTGTGTTTTTGGATTATACTACTTTTTATGTTTAATATACCTGGGATAGTGTCTCTCCTTATCAACTATTAACACTCCTGTGTATTTTTTAAAACCAAACTTTCTCAATCAAACTTCCTCTAAATCCTACTGTAAGCAATGACTTTTGTCTCATGAATCTAATCTAATTCTTTGTTTGCCAATTCTTTAATGCACTCTTAGTGCATTATATGATATAGTTAATAGTTATTATATTTTTCTACTGTACTGTAAGCGCCTTACATTATGGACTATATCCTATCAAAATTTGCATTTGCCTATCACCTAGCACAACTGTCTTCACATGGTAGGTACTTTATAAATGTCAATAAAATTGTTATCACCACATATGTCAAAACTTGTCAAAGACATTTCTTGGAATTAAAATGTAGGCTGTCCTTTCAAGTACAAAAGGTTTGTGCTAGCTGTCTCACACTTCTCACAGAGTATGTGAACATCTACTACCAGTTTCTGGACTGGCTTACTCTAAGCTGCTCTCACACTGACAGATCTAGATTCCCAGAAGACAGTCACCACTGGTTATATTCAGATTCTATTAGAGTCTTAGAAGTTTTGAATAAATACACATCTCCTACTCATTACTTATACCCCCCAAATTTGTATTTACACAAACCAGTCACTCACCTTCATGACACCTTTTAGGTATTAAACATAATCATTTACTTTAATAACAAGGCAAAAGAAATGATAATACTATACTCTTCATATGTTAAAGAAAATACAAGAATAATAAGTACACTACAATCCATATGTAGCCTTGTGACACATTTTCCATCAATACCTTCATAGTCTGTGAAGGAGACTAGACATAGAATTACAGAATCCTGGCAAAAAAGCATATGGGAGAGGAAAATCCATGTGCTAATCATAGCTCTGGTACTATTAGTGTTTTTCTTCTGGCTCAGGAACTGTCCATGAAAGTTCTTTGATGATGAAAATAATTGTGTGGAGCAGATGCCTTATATTGATTAAGTACATTAAAAGGTTTTTGCTTGTTTTGTAATGCAATATGGATTAAGTGATTCACTCAGAATCACACAACTAATAAGTTCAAGGATCTGAGGCTGTATTTGAACTCAGGTCTTTGTGATTGCAGAAGCAGTACTTTGTAAAGTATGGCACCTACCTGTCCTTGGGACACTAAAAGGTTAAATGATTTGTCCCTTGGTTATGAAGTTAATATATGTCAGAGGCATATTTCTTTCTGACCCAAAAGTCAATTTGCTTTCTATTATACCTTGCTACTTCTCAAAGATACAGTTACAAGTAAAACATAAAATATATAGTTATTATGCAAGTGGTAATATTTTAAAAGAGACTAATTTGGGAAGGTAGAGAAGTGAAACAGAGTAAATTTCAACACAAAATCAATGGGTGAAAATAATTTCAATTAGGCCAATATGAGCATATTTCTCAAGGTTAAAATTTGCTATTTGTTATTTCTTATTTAAAATCATACATCACAGTTACAGTCAGGTGAGGAGATTATTACTGCTGTCCATGGAGCCTTCTTAGGCAATCTCAATATACACAAAAATTTTTTGTTCCTAATTATACAATATTTCATTTCCCTCACTGAATGTCTTTTTTAAAGTTTTTTATTTATTTAATTTTTAATTCAAGGAATAAAACAAGAATTTCTATAACAGTATAATTTTTAAAATAGATGATGGCACATGAATCTGCAAATCTGTTATGGACAACTTGCTATTTCTTTTAATTATGCAATAAAGTTATCATATAAATTTCTTTTTTCCCCATTTTTTATTCTTTCCTTTCTTTTCCTTTTCCCCAGAAACATACATATACATATACATATACATATACATATACATATACATATATGCATATGTATATGTATATAGATATAGATAGATAGATATAAAATCATTCTTTACTTACTCCTATTACCAGTTCTTTTTTTGAATGTAGATATGCCTATGGAATTAAAATGACTTATTCACTCAAAAGTTATTCTTAAATGAGGAGAACATTAACACAGTTACACAGTAACAATAAGATTGTACAATGATTGAAAGATTTGTTTTTCCTCAATGTTCAGTGATCTAAGGCAGTCCCAATAAGCTTTGGACAGAAAACTCCATCTGCATCCAAAAAGAGAACTATGGAGATTGAATGTAAATCAACACAGGCTATGTTCACTTCTTTTTTCCGTTTTTTTCCTCTCATGGTTTTTCCCTTTTGTTCTGATTTTTCTTTCTCAACATGAGTCATAATAAATCATGTATTTATTTATTTTATTTTATTTTTTATTTTTTTGCAATTTAATTTAATTTTATTTTTATATTAATACTTTTTATTTGCAAAACATATGTATGGGTAATTTCTAAACATTAACCCTTACAAAGCTTTCTGTTAAAAATTTTCCCCCCTACTTCCCACCCCTCCCCTAGATGGCAGGATATCCACTACATGATAATTATGTTAGAATACTTAAGAAATCTAATATATGTATAGTTACTGCATCATTTTTTGTGCAGGAGAAATCATATCTACAAGAAAGAATAATCTGATAAAGGAAATACAATGCAAGCAAACCTCAACAGAGAACATGAAAATGTAATGTTGTGGTCCACATTTCACATCCCTCTCTCTGGATGTATATGGCTCTCTTCACTGAAGAATTGGAAATGGTTTGAAGCATTTCATTGTTGAAGAGAGTCATGTCCATTAGAACTGATCCTCATATAGTATTGTTGTTGCCGTGAATAATGATCTCTTGGTTCTGCTCACTTCACTGAGCATTACTTCATGCAAGTCTCTCCAGGCCTCTCTGAAATCGTCCTGCTGGTTGTTTCTTACAGAACAATAATATTCCATAACATTCATATACCATAATTTATTCAGCCACTCTCCAATTGATGGGCATCCATTCAGTTTCCAGTTTCTAGCCACTACAAAAAGAGCTGCCACAAACATTCTTGCACATGTGGGGCCCTTTCCTTCTCTTATGATTTCTTTGGGATATAAGCCCAATAGAAACACTGCTGGATCAAAGGGTATGCATAGCTTGATAACTTTTTGAGCATAGCTCCAAATTGCTCTCCAGAATGGCTGGATCCGTTCACAGCTCCACCAACAATGCATCAGTGTCCCAGTCTTCCCACATCCCCTCCAACATTCATCGTTATCTTTTCCTGTCATTTTAGCCAATCTGACAGGTGTGTAGTGGTACCTCAGAGTTGTCTTAATTTGCATTTCTCTAATCAATAGTGATTTGGAGCACCTTTTCATATGATTATAAATAGTTTTAATTTCCTCATCTGCAAATTGTCTGTTCATATCCTTTGACCATTTATCAATTGGAGAATGGCTTGAATTCTTATAAATATGAGACAATTCTCTATATATCTTAGAGATGAGACCTTTACCAGAACCCTTAAATGTAAAGATGATTTCCCAATTTGATGCTTCCCTCCTAATCTTGTCTGCATTAGTTTTGTTTGTACAGAAACTTTTTAACTTAATATAATCAAAATTATCTATCTGGTGTTCAATTAAAAGTTCCAGATCTTCTTTGGACATAAATTTATTCCATCTCCACAGGTCTGAGAGGTAAACTATCTTATGTTCCTCTAATTTGGTTATAATATCACTCTTTATATCTAGATCATGAACCCATTTAGATCTTATCTTGGTATGTGGTGTTAGGTATGGGTCCAGGCTTAATTTCTTCCACACTAGTTTCCAATTTTCCCAGCAGTTTTTGCCAAATAGTGAGTACTTATCCCAAAAGCTGGAGTCCTTGGGTTTATCAAACACTAAATTGCTAACATTATTACCTAGCTTGTCCTGATATCCTATCCTATGCCACTGATTGACTGCTCTATTTCTCAGCCAGTACCAAATGGTTTTGATGACCACTGCTTTATAATATAGTTTTAGATCTGGTACAGCAAGGCCACCTTCATCTGCCTTTTTTTTCATTAATCCCCTTGAAATTCTTGACCTTTTGTTCTTCCAAATGAACTTTGCTACTATTTTTTCTAGGTCTGTAAAATAATTTCTTGGGATTTTGATTGGTATGGCGCTGAATAAATAAATTAGTTTGGATAGTATTGTCATTTTTATTATATTTGCTCGGCCTACCCATGAGCACTTAATGTTTTGCAATTGACTAGGTCTGATTTTATTTGTGTGGAAAGTGTTTTGTAGTTTAGTTCGTATAGTTTCTGACATTCTCTTGGCAAATAGATTCTCAAATATTTTATGCTATCATCTGTTATTCTGAATGGAATTTCTTTTTCTATCTCTTGCTGCTGAACTTTGTTAGTAATATATAAGAATGCTGATGATTTATGTGGATTTATTTTGAATCCTGCAACTTTACTAAAGTTGTGAATTGTTTATAGTAGTTTTTTAGTTGAGTCTCTAGGGTTCTCTAAATATACCATCATGTCATCTGCAAAGAGTGATAATTTGGTTTCTTCATTACCTACTCTAATTCTTTTTATCTCTTTTTCTTCTCTTATTGCCAAAGCTAACATTTCTAATACAATATTAAATAGTAATGGTGACAGTGGGCAGCCTTGTTTCACTCCTGATCTTATTGGGAATGGTTCTAGTTTGTCTCCATTACATATGATGCTTGCTGATGGTTTTAAGTAGATGCTACTAGTCATTTTAAGGAAAACCCCAATTATTCCTATACTCTCTAGTGTAAAACGTGTATTTAAAAGTTGATATATATGTATAACCAGAAAAAAATAATAAAACAATTAATAAAAAAAGTTGTTCTTAAAATGCTATTGTTACGGTAAACAATGTTTTCTTGGTTCTGCTCATTTTGCTCTTCATTATTTCATGAAAATCTATCCATGACTTTCTAAGATCATTTCTTATAAGACAGTAATATTCTGTCACAATCATATATCACAACTTGTTCATTCATTCCCCAATTGATGGGCATCCCCACAATTTCCAGTTCTTTGCCACCACAAAGAAAGCTGCTATAAATATTTTAGGACATAGAGGTTCTTTTCCTTTTTCTCAATCATCTTTGGAAATTCAATTATCTTCATAATTTATCAGCTTAACTTCAAACTTTCCCTCCTATTTTCCAAAGTACTAGTAAACAATATTAAAAACAACATTGATAAGGTAGAGTTCAGTCAGAGGAGAACAACTGGATAGAGAAGGGTCTTGAAATCATATCATGTGATGATTAGTCAAAGGAACTGGGTATTTTTAGCCGGTAGAAAAGAAGACATAAGTGGAACATAATAGCCAACCTTCAAGTATTTTAAGTAGTGTCATTTCCAAAGAAATACAAATTTGATCCTAGGGAAGCAAAACTTGGAGCAATGGTTAAAAGTTGCAACAAGCAAAATTTAGGTTTGCAATAAGACATAACATCCTAACAAGTAAAATTATGAACAAGTGAAATATACTACCTTAGGAAGGTATAGTTTCTTCCCTACTAGAGGTCTTAAGGTAAAGCTAAATAGAGGAATCTTTCTCCCTGTATACTTTCACTATAGATACATTTTGAGTAAGTCTAAGACATAGTTTACTTCAATCAGAAAAACAGACAATTGGTTTTTTATAACTACACATATCATCTGTAATTGAAATCTCTAAAATCACAACCTAGCAAAATATGGCCCAAATACAGCTTTTAGTAGATTAAAAAGCATAACTAGAGATGAACCATGATTCAAACTAATTCCAATACTAACAAAATGGAATGAAGATATTCACTAGTTAAAAATGTTTGTAAGATATTTTCTCTCTAAGCTTGTGTGTGTTTACATGTATGTATATACATACATGTGTGTATATATAGAGAGATAGTGTTTTATCTATATTTTTAAGAGAATTTGAATATTTTATTGAACTTTTCTCTTTCCCTATTCCTTATTGATCTGGACTATTTTCCTTCACTCCTAACTTTCTCCATTATTTCAATATATCTGATATTCCACTAGTCTTCATACTTCATTTGCTGATGCAGCTTATATAAGCCTTATTAGATGATTCTGTAAGTTGTTTTGGTCAAAAAGGCTTATCACTTATTGGTAGGCATCACTTATCAACCTATATGAGCTTAGTAAGGATAGCTCTCACTAAAGGCTGGCTTTGTTGCTCAAAATTATTTGAAATCTTTCTATATTGTTAAGAGCTATAAGGATTTGTGTTCTGTTTTCAAAGGCTTTGATAGTCCTTGGTCATCTTCATTCCTCTAGAAAACTCTACCAGAGATCTTTCTGTGTAACTGAATCTTGAAAAAGAATTCAGCCAATAAAGAATATATGAATGTCACTCAAAAATATAATACTACAAAATTTATGTATTTATGTGCTCAACACAAATACTTAATTTATAAGCAGTATTTTCTACCAATATATTTTCAAAGGGGGTAGGTATATTTTTAATAATTAAAATAATTTTGAAAAAAAGAACTTATTACGTTTTAAAGAATTAGATTAGAGCTCAGAAACAAATGTCTTTTTGACTACTATAATTTAATCATACTTTATTCAATGTAATTTCTTCAGGTTTTATGGTGAGATCTGTCAGAAAGTAGTTTTCAAATTATAATTTGCTATTAGAGACAATTATTTAATAGCCAGTTGTCAGCCTCATTTTGAAGATGTAATCTGCCCTTTTATATTTCAAATATTTAGGCTAGTTATTTAGAGATTAGACCCTGAATAAGGAATTTTCTTTTTGATCAGTTGCCAATCAGTTGTAATAACTCTTTCATACTTTTGTTTCTTTTCCCCAACACAGTCATCACTCTGGTATAAGCCCTCATTATGTCATGCTTGGACTATTGCAATAGTACTTCTACTTTTGTCTTTCTTTACTCCCATCCAACTTCCACTCAGGTATGAGAGTGATCTTCCAAAAATAACAACAACAACAACAAATATAACCCTTTTTCCCATATACTCTTCAATCAAATGACACTGGCTTTCTTGCTTTTTCCACACACATTATCTCCTGACTCCAGGAATTTTCTCTGGCTAGAATTCTCTCCCTCATCATCTCTCTCTTCATCTCCAATCCTGGCTTCTTTCAAAACTCAGATAAAATTTCACATTCTAAAAGAAGCCCCCCCCAAATCTCCTTTATAATTGTAGTGCCTTCTCTCTCTTGATTATCTCAAATTTATCCTGTATCTATTTTATTTGTACAGAGTTGTTTGTATCTTGTCTCCCTCATTAGACTGTGAACTTCTTGAGACTAGGAACTTTTTTTGTAATTTCTTTGTATCCCAAGTGCTTAGCACAGTGCCTGGCACACAGTAAATATTTAATAAATACTTATTAACTGATTGGCTCTTGGCCTATCCACTGATTGCTTATTTAGCTCCTCAGTGTTGAATATAATTCCACTCAAATCACCAACTATATACAGCATGTATATTATGCATAGAACACTGTATTCTAGTTGCTAAGGGAGAAGAACATGCAATTATGAGTTTCTATACTCAGGATCTTATAATCTTGTGAAAAAATATGGCAATACACAATTAAGTACATTATAAAATAATGCATGATGAATGAATAAAAGAAATGTAAACAAAATGCCATGTGAGGACCAACAGTATAAAGATTATTACCAACTTAAGCAGTAGGGAAAGCTTTACAGAGAAGAGGAAGGTGGAGTTAAGTTTTAACAAACGAGGGGCATTTCAATGAGTGAGGGATGTGGCAGTAATGAAGAGGATGGATTTGATAGGGAGAATGTTCTGAGGAAGGAGATCACTTCAGGCATAAGGAAGAGGTAAAACTAAGGAATGAAGTCAAGAAAGCAAAGGATGTATATGGGAAATAGTAAGAAATAGTTTGATTGACAGAAATAGAAAACCTAGTGTCTAAAGATCGGTGAATTAGACCATGATCTGTAGTCTGAACACTTCATATATTAATTGCCATATAAATTATTGGTCAAATAGTAAGAGTCTTGTTAAACTGATGAGAATGAAATTAAATATTATTAGATGGCACTGTTCTGATCATGTCAAGTCCTAGAGCACTGATAACTCTTTTAAGCGAGAGTTCATAATCATTTAAAAGAATGTAGCCTAATAATCCATACAGGGAAAGCTATGTGGGCAAGAATATTGATCAGATTATAGAATGTAGTTGCATGGAAAATTTAAAGATTTTTTCCCATTAGCATATATATCTAGAACAGACACTGCAAATGGACAATGAGCTGGGTCTAGAAATTAACAGGAAGTAAAAAAAGAGGATGGATTGACTTGGGAAATTGTGAAATTCTTTTAAATAACCTTAAACTTCTCTCTAGAACAAATGCCCAATATTTTGGTAATGATGCTATAGGCCTGTGAGTCATGAAATACTATATCCTAAAAACTGTAGTTAAGTATTAACCAAAGAACAAGTGAGAGACTAATAATGGGTATGATTAGGCTGCAACATACTACAAAAATGATTACAGAAAAAAAAGTGTAAAGAATAAAACTAGTGGTATGTGTGATATCTCTATGCCAATGTAGCTTATAATGTAGCAAGAAAAGGGGTAACAGCCTGAAAATTCTATTGATATCTATATGATATCAAGAGATTAAATAGCTTCAAGATGTCCAGGGAATATCCTATGAGAAATTTACAGAGGGGCATGGACAAGAATGGCACAGGATGGGCAAGTGTGGATGCTTAATAACCTGCTTTGCTGAAAGGATCATCTACATTGATGAGATCATGGGTCCACTGGTACATTGAAGATGCATAATTTTAATTAATTTCTGAGGCCTGCCAAAATGCCTAGTTTTGTTCTGAGTTGATTAATTATGTTGTGCCTTTTTCTTTTGACCTCTCCATATAATTTGTGTACATAAATAATAGACAGTAAGATCTAGTCCATAAATTATTTTTATAAATTTAAATACAGTTTAATTGATTAGTTCACTAAAAAAGCATCAAATCAATAGAATTGAATAGCACGAAAACTTAACAGATACATTAATGACTAACTGGTAAGTTAGCTTGCTTTAAAAAAATTTTTTTGTGTGTTTTTTAGAAATTTTCCTTAGAGGCTATCAAACTGTGCATACTCTTTGATCCAGCAGTTTTTCTATTGGGCTTGTATCCCAAAGAGATCATAAAGGAAGGAAAGGGATCCATGTATGCAAAAATGTTTGGAAAGTGAGTGGATGCTCAGATGCCTATCAGTTGGAGAATGGCTGAATAAGTTATGGTATATGAATGTTATGGAATATTATTTTTCTTTTTTTTTCTTTTTTTTGATTTTGTATATTCTTTATTTTTTTAATAAAGCTTTTTATTTGCAAAACATATGAGTGACCTTTCAACCTTGACCTTTGCAAAAAAACTTTTTTTTCCCAAGCTTTTCCT